>JAJJWW010015103.1:0-41122 GCA_023531295.1 Papaver armeniacum
TAATTATATATTTAATTCTAGTTTGAGATTTTGTTTGAAAATTATATATATATATATATATATATTCGAAAGTTGTTAAGTAAAATAAATTTTTTTTTTAACAATCATAATAATAGTATCATTTTGTAAATTTAATATTATGTATATTTATATTGAATGGTAAAGAAAAATAATTATTTTTGAACCCAATAAAATCGAATAAAACTATTTTATGTCCTGTTTTTATTTATTTACAACAACAATGGTTGAATTTGATATTTTACCAAACACACTTTGACGCTTAAGGACCAACTTTAACTTTAGTCAATATTTTTTTTAAACATCAAATGTTTTTTTCTCACAAAGACAACACAACAACGCACAACAAAAGTGTCACAAAAGCTGCAAGAATACAGGAACTAAGCAAAGGCTACATATGTTGATTTTAGTGGGTTTAAGTTATGCGGTTTCTTGATTTTTTTATTGGCAAACCCCACTTGCCATATGGCAACACCTAACCGTAATGTAATAAATGCGTAATTCAAAAGAGTCGCTCACTACTGCTGTGCACTTAAAGCCTTAGGGCAATTCCTTTGGCAATGACCAAATATCAAAATTTGTTGACCAAGGGATGGCAAACTGGGTTTTCCACCATGAGAAATCATATGGCGTCATTACAATAGACGCGTGTTTTAGGAGATGACGTGTGCGCTCAAGGGGATGACTCGGGCGCTCGAGCTGATGACGCCCACCATAGGTAAATATGATTGGAAATATCATGACCATTCAATTTTTAAGATGGTCCCACCATAGCAGTTGGAGATTTCATGGCTGACGCGGGAGCTTAGAAGAATGCGCCACTGCGCTTTGTCCGAAACACGCGGTAGAGGAAACTTCGGGCATCATCTTTGTTGATGCTAGATTATGTGGGCAACGCCACTAATGCCAACCTAGTGCGTAGCGTCTCATTGGTGACTTCGATGTTGAACGAGCAGCAGATCGTTTATTTGAACATTCATTTTTGTTCATTCCATAATGGGATCAAAATGAACAAACTTTGAGTTTGTTCATTCCATAGGAAATGCTCTTAGAGATGATGGCATAAGTTTTTTAGTCAATGAATCCCGAATGATGCGAATGTTCAACATCCACGCTGCGGCAAACAAAAAACTAATCTTTTAAGAACCATGTCCAATCGTATTGAAGAAAAGAAGACAAAAACTAAATCAATCTAATTCTTTATCCTTCCGGACAAAACGAGATTTATAGGAAAGCAGTATGGAAATGCAAGCTACTCAAATGGAGACTGGAGTAAGAGGCCAGTAGTGGGGCCCATTTACTAATCGGGATTTTCCTAAAACGGTGGGTCCGCTCTAGCATAACCATAAAGGAGAAGTGATTTTGGTTTGGGTTATGTACGTTCATTGCTTTTCATCAGCGTTCTTTCAATAAGATTATGGATTAGTTTGGTATTGTTTGCGGCTTTTGTGTAAAAGCATACTTTTAACATGGTTCTTTGTCTTGTCTTTGTAAGAAAAAGTAAATTAGACGTTGGTAAAAATATTAATTAAAGTTGAAGTCGATTAAAAAGCAATCAAAATGTGTTTGATAAAATTTAGTATTAATTATTATTGTTGTAACAAATGACAAAATGTATATAATACCTGGTGGTAGTTTTATTTCTAATTTTATTCAGGTTTAAAAATAATTTTTTTTACTATATAATATTAATGTTCATACTAATTACCACTATCATTATGATTGTTAAGAAATTATTTTACTTAACAATTTAACCATAACATGGAAGTTTAATGCGGAAAGAAAGCCCTAGCCCACCGGGTCATCCCGTTCCCCTAAAGTTTAATACGCTCTGTGAGGTCTGTGTTCGAGTCCCCACGGCGTAATATTGCAGGAATAACATACGGTGGTATTACTTTGCCCCCCGTGATCTAATCCCGCCTCCCGCCGTTTTACCCTCGCAAGGTTTCCTATGAGGCCACCGGTAGACCCTTTTTATCAACTCGTTCAATTAATGCTTAGTAGTATGTCGTTGGAGCTTAGCTTGTTAGGGCTTCCAACTAGTTTCGTATAATTATAATATTATTAAAATAATAATATTTAACAATTATTTAATATTTATTTTTATTTTTACTTTTGACAAATTAAGTAATTATTCAAGCAATAGACGAAACAAAATTAGTAATTATTTAAATTTTTTTATTCTATAGTTGGACAAATTAAATAAATGGTATATAAAATAGTTGAAATAATAAAAATAATGCTAAACAGGGCATTAAATTTATATGAATGTGACTTATCTTTCAGAAATTTTTAAAAACAAACATATGACTTTTAAAAAATTGAATTGAGGAATTTGGAAAGTGGCTTTGGATAAAAAAGCACTTCAGTTTTACCAAACACCAACTTCAAAATTTGACATCTATAGGTTTAAAAGTGCTTTGAAAAAAATAAGTATTACCAAACTCAGCCTATATTGGGCTCCTAGCTCATCAGCTTGTTGAATTCACTCGAACGTATTTGAACCCACATATACACTGCAGTAGCTCAACAGTTTCCTAGAAATGGCAGGTTTTGCACTCTTCAGGACGTACAAAACCAGTTCCAGAAGATGCTAAATTTATATCTCGCAAATTACAGTCCTCAATAGGAACTACCATTCTTAGATGGCAATACAGAGGCAAACTACAGTCCTCAATAGAACTACCATTCTGTATTGTCTGAGATGGCTATACCAGAGGCAAACTACAGTCCTCAATAGAACTAGCATTCTTAGCAAATCATTGTATAAGAGTTTGAAATGTACCAAACAGCTATAACATTGGATAATATTTCTTTAGAGCAAAAACAAAAAAAAATAGTACACAGGAACGCTAAATATTTTTCTCTATAGATAAGACTTTTTATGTGCAAATATTTCATCAAATGCGGCTACTGCTAATTTTATTGACACCAAACAATACTCCATCAACTGTTTACTGCTGAAAAAATTTGGTGTGCACACGTGCGCTAAAAAAATACCTGCAGTTTCCGATCTTTGTACAATCTAAAATAATAAAATGCAGGATGTTTATGGCATGCATATTTTCAAGTTACTGACAAAATCATTGCTGTAAATGTTACTACATAATACTGAGCTTCATATTTTCAAGTCAATGAAACAGTCTGTAACTCTGAAAACAATTACGAATGAGCAACCTGAGGCACCTAAAGGCTGAAGATTTTTGAGATCGATTCTGCATTGGCCATTACTATATGCAATAGTGCAAAATCAATAACTGATCATATATACAAATTTCAGTAAGTACTGCATGATGCTACAAACAATGGCTAGAAGACTGAAATTCACAAACATTAAAATAATTGGCTTTCCACCATCACTGAACCGACTAAGACAAAAAAAAACCACTTTACTGAACCATGGGCAAGAAGCTTGGGTGCTTAGAGAGGACCTGTGGCGATATGCACCATATACCAAAAACGAACAAAGAAAAAGCAGTATCGAATTTCACTCGCATTTTTAGTATTTCATACAATCACTACCAACTTGCCAGAATCCATGAACGTCAAGAAGCGTAGGACTATAATTGTGAGTGGCCAGAACACAGATAGAAATGACTTGAAGGCTTGGCAACACTAAAGTTTGGAAAAAATAGACTTTCAATTGTCATCCAGTTTTGGTGACGATATAGGTGTCCCCTATGCCACCACTTCCTAACAAATTTGACAGCATAACAATGTAACTATCACACAGCACAGCCCAGAAATTTGGAGAACATTATCAAATCACTAACACACTCACTCTCCCACACAACAATAAGCACAAAAATGATCCAACAGTAATATTGCACAGAGATATTAATTCAAGCACCAAAATTGCAGGGAGATACCAATTCAAGCACAAACAAAAGTTATAAATGAAGGAAAACTAAACAAATATTTTTAAAGAAGATCATGTTCTCCGAAATTGAAACGTACGAAACTAATCTTTCTAATGTTCAGATAAAGCAACAGTTACAAGAACAAGAACACTAATAAACCCTGATATTTATCCTACTAAACCATTTACATACTTTCTCCCAATGATGTTAATTGATACTTACAAACAGCATAAAACATCTTTAATCCAATTTTTATAAGATCTTAAATTTTCTGCAAATCTACAACAGAAGCTACAATAGCATATCAACGGTTCAAACTTCCACAAATCATACCCAACTTTGGTGGTAATGTCAGTCTGCAATATCTGATTTACTTCTCCAGCTTAAGAAATCAGATCAAATAGCCTGGACAGAAAAATCAGTATTTTTAGAAAAATCAGCATAAGATCTTAAATTTTCTGCAAATCTACAACAGAAGCTACAATAGCATATCAACGGTTCAAACTGAACACCAGTATTTTACAGATCTTACCGGAAAAACTATCCAATATTGGCTGATACTGTTTCTACGCCCTCAGAACAAGCAGATTTAGGATTTAGATGCGAGTGGAAAAGTCATTATGACAAGAATTTTGAAAATCTGTGTCTTCTTTCTTCTATTTGATGATTTCCCACCAAGCCAGGTATGTAAAACCGAAACTCTCCGTCTGTGTTTCTGGTAACCTCAAACTCTCATCTGGATCTGGTTTTCCTTTCAACGGCGCCTCCTCACACTGAACTGCTAAGTCTCCACTCTCTCTCAAGTAACTACCAAAACGATTAGGGCTACGATGAAATTGTTCCATTTACTAAAATATCCTTTAATTAATCGCAATGGGCCAATGGATGTTTGATTGTAGCCCAATGAACTAGCCCGGTTATTACACTTTCTTTAGCCTATGCTACTGTGTAGTTGTCGGTATGTGAGTGAGAGACTCACTGGATTATGGTGCAGCATCTGCAGATTAGCACGATGAACCTGACACGGGTGAGCATCACCCCGGTGACGAAGTTTTTTTCTTTTTATTTTTTTTTGATAGGAAGAGATAATATATAATTAAGTAATGGGGAACTTATTTGTAGCGCTTTTTCTTATTTTTGTTTATGAGTAGCCCACCGTTAAGATTCATAATATGTGAAACCCAAATCAATACTAGTTTACTAAATTAACCTTTTATATTAACTAAAGTGAAAATTACGGGAAACCCATTTTTCGGATTTTCTATATACCATGAAACCCGCGGGTAAATCTTCCACGCGCGCATTTTATTTTGTGGGATAAAATTTCTACGAAACCCATATTTTCTAAAATTCGATTTCGTTTTTTTTTCATAAATACTTTCGGTTGTCTCGAGAGGCGATAATATGGCCTTCCTCGTAAGTTTCTTTCTCTTTCTCTAGGGTTCTATCCTGAAATCAAGATGGGGAGAGGCATATACAGCCTTTTAGTGGATATTATTGTAGAGTATGAAAACATCAGGTTAATTTGGAATGCAAAAATAAGATGTGGGTTTGTTTTTGATCAAAAGTTGTGTGGTTAAACTAGCCGAAGAAGGGTTGTTGTCAGTTGAAGTTTTTGTATGTATAGCTTGTATTGAGTGTGTTTAGTCCTCTTTGATTTCTTCGGGAAACTTGGTTTTCGGTTGGTGTTGAAATTGCAGGGTGCAATATAGCTATGAAAGGAAGCCGGGGAAATGGTGAGGTTACATCTCCACATGCAAGGAAAACTTCCCGCAACCTGCTTGTAAGAAGGACAAAGTTAAGAATTGGTGTTGTTTACGGTGGTTGTAGGAATGGCTTGTATCGATTGCTACTTGATGAGTTGGTCAAAGTTGCATTGGCGGGTGCCAAAGTTGAAGTTATGGTATTTTCGGTAGCTTTCGAAGTGGTTTTGATGTGGATGTTGATCCAATTGACTTGGAGCAATTACATGGAGTGGTGGTCGTGAGCTAATAGATGAAATGCAATCAAATTGGAGTTAAATCTAAATTCTCAATGATGTTCAACAACGAAAGAAGAAATATGTTGGTTTCTTGGTTGAGAGAGAATATGGTAATTAGCTTCATACTATCTTGGTCGAGAATGGTAATTAGCTTCATACTAGAATAATTTCGGTTAATTATTTTTCTTCCACTTCTTCGCATTCTCTAGTTATTAAAGTTATAACGATACAACGGGAGTGGTAGTGATCTCAAGAGGAAAAACTCCATAAGTATTAGCAGAAAATGAACTCAGTTATAGGACTATCGATTTAAGTCATGACTGTTAGCCTCATTGCCTGGTTTCATTGTCGGTTTGCATCGCTCAAGGCATCGATGTGACTTTCGCACTATGGAACATTTTATCGGTTTGGTTACTGATGCGGAAATGAAAGGTAGCCTGCCAAAGTTGATCTTTGTGTTGAGGTTATAGGGTCATGGTTGCGATTCGTTGGTGGTTATGCGGTCATGCAACGGTGTTGGTTGGATGTATTGTGTGCAGTATTGAGAAAATGGAGGTGTGAATACTGATGCATAACATTTTATGCATCTACAAAATTTGTTGCATAACTTGTTATGTATTCTCAAAATTGGTTGCATAACACGTTCCGCAGCTTTTTTTTTTTCATAACTTGTTATGCAGACCAGAAAACGGTTGCATAACACGTTATGTAGCTAGTTTTTTCTTAGTATTGAAACCAACAAAAAATAAGGCTGCATAACTTGTCATGCACCTACAATAATATCTACATAACATGTGTTATGCATCCGAAAATATGACTGCATAATGCATTATGCATCGAGAAAATTGTTGCACAATCTTTTATGCATCGATATACCAAAAACGAACAAAAGAAAACAGTATCAAATTTCACTCGCATTTTTAGTATTTCAAACAATTACTACTTAACTTGCGTAATCCATGAACGTCTAGAAGCATAAAACTATAATTGTAAGTGGCCAAAACACAGATAGAAATGACTTTTGGCAACATTGGTGGTTGTGGAAACAACTGTAAAAAGAATGGAAACGATAGACTTTTCAGCCAGCTTTGGTGAAGATCTAGGTGTCCTGGTTTTGGGAGCAGTCATCAAGGTTCATGAAGTTATATATGTTGAAATATTAGTCTCATGGTCAGGTTATACTAGTTAGTGTAGAACATGTGAAGAATACACTCTTCACATGTATAGTCTGTGAAGAAATCCTTCTTCACAGATATGACCGGTGTACATACATTTATGTTGTGTAGGAATAGTGTGTCGTGATACGTGAATAAGTGTTTAGATATTTTTAGGATATTCTTGTAATTGCGCATACTAATCTATAAAATAGAGGCTCTCACACCTCCTCGAGTGGTTAACACTCTTCCTTCACTCTCTCTTGATTTCCACATGGTATCGGAACTCAAGAGAGAAAGAAGAGAAACCCATCTTGGTTCCTTCTTAACATCTTGATCTACTATTGCTTCGATTTGTGATTAAAATCTTGAAGTTAGATCTCGAGCTGTGTCAAAGAAGTCTAAAACTACTTTATATAATCGTTGCTTCGATCGTGATTAAAGATCTTGAAGTTAGATCCGAGTTGTTTCAAAAAAGGGATGCAACTGGTTGTTCTTGAAGAACTTGTGGTTGTTTGTAAGTTGTTTTCCCTGAAATTTGTCTTTGTTTGTTGAGTTAAAAGTAGATATATGGCTAGTACTACGAGAATAGTAGATTATATCATTCTAGGAGTTTATCTCAACTAGACTTTTCTCATGACAATAGTATGAGTGTCAAGAAGTATCGAACTACCGAAAATAGTAGCTACGATATCTCGGTACCTCAAAGAAAGTTCTGTTTCGAACAGTGTTACTTCATCCGTGTGTGATTGTTGTAATAATAATGGTAATAGAAGAGGGGGTAAGCCGTTAGAAGGTAGAAGAGGAGGTCAGGTGGTGGTTCGAGATCGTACCACAACTCTAGGTGAAGAGGAGTTTCGGCCTTCATCATCATCACTACCTAGCGTTTCCTCTCACCCATCTCAAGTTCAAATTGAACATTTGATAAAGAACATGAATGCGGTCATCCAAGGAAAATTATGTGGGTCTACTTTAGTGACTCAACGGGTAATATTGGTAGTGCATTGAACTCCGGGCGTGATAAATCTAAGGGTTTCGGGTTGTTGATGCAGCTGAGCAACCGATCACATGTACTGAGTCCAACGCTTTCACCTATAATCCTAATCCTAGTAAACCATGTATTTCGACGGGCGATGGATCTCCAATTATTTTCTCCGTGAAGGACGTGTTCCGATAACTAGTTCCATGTCTCTTTTTACGGTGTTACATGTTCGAATATTTCTTGCATCCTTATCTTAATCATTCAATAACAAAGCTTTGAAGTGGGTTACATTTTATGAGACACATTATGTTTTTCGTGGATATTCTCACCTGGAACAACACTTGGCTTAGGAAAAGAGAAAGGAGGTCCATACTACTTGGAATTTCAGGAGGCGAAACAAGATGATAGTTTAAGAGCCTACAAATCAACAAGTGTGTCTAGTTCGAAGAACAAGTTTGGGCTGTGCATAAACGATTAGTGGCATCCTTCCTTCGGGTATTTACAAAAGTTGTTCCTAAGCTATTTGGAGAACTTGATATATCTAAATTTCATTGTGAAACTTGTGAACTAGCTAAGCATCATCGTGTTCCTTATCCTTCGAGCATGAATAGAAGTTTATCTCCTCTTGCTATCGTACATAGTGATGTTTGGGGTCCTTCACGTGTCACTACTAATGGTGGATTTCGTTGGTTTGTTACATTTATTGATGATTATTCTCGGGTCTCTTGGGTTCACTTAGTGAAAGATAAGAGCGATGTTGATGTCGTCTTAAAAAGCTTTCATAAGTTTGTTCTAACCTAGTTTGACAAAAAGATTCGGAGTGTTAAGATCGATAGAGGTGGAGAGTATCTAAATCAAGGTCTCTCTCTTACTTCTTGGAACATGGAATTGTCCACCAAACTTCGTGCATCGATACCACACAAAATGGAGTTGCTGAGCGGAAAATCGTCACCTATTAAAAGTCACTAGGTGCTTGTTGTTCCAAATGAATGCGCCAAAAATATTTTGGGGTGATGTTGTCATTACCGCAACACGGCTGATTAACAAAATGCCTTCTCGGATTCTCAATTTTGAAACACCATGTGATGTTCTTTCTTCAAACATTTCACCACAACCACATGATTCTCCGCTCCTATAAAAGTTTTGGGTGCGTTGCTACGTGCATGTCCATAAACAAGATAGGAGTAAATTGGATCCAAGATCTCTCAAATGTGTTTTGTTGGGTTATTAAACTACAAAAAGGCTACAAGTATTGTCTCTCACGGGAAAGATCTATGTATCCATGGATGTAACCTTTGTGAAGATCAAGCCCTACTTCTCGAGTATTCAGGCTTCTCTTGGGGGGAGCATAGAACATCTTTGTGAAGATCAGCCTTGCTTTGATCTTCCAGGTTCCAGTACCTAACGAAAGTGTTATTCTTCAACCTCCTCAAGCCGGGTTGTTCCGCGCAATTAAGGTATATGCATTTAAAAGACAAGGCTCCTCAACAGCGGAATCGAACCTCATATAGCTCTGTGAGGCAAATTTAAGAGTTAATGAAGACGATGTTTCAGCTGATGAGTCAACAAATATCAGAGATGTCGATGCAGCTGATGAACCAACAAATATTGAGGAAGATAGATATCCTAGTCGTATACGTAAACCTCCAACTCGATATGGGTATTCTACCGATCATCCAATTGCTAACTTTGTGACTACTTATCACGTCACAATACCCTTTGCCGCGTTTGCAAATAAGTCTTACTGTTACAATTCTACAAAAGGGTTGAAGACGCTCTTGCGATCCAAAGTGGAAGCAAGCTCGGTAGAAGAAAGAAAGCTCTAAAAGAGAACTTCACATGGGTTGAGGTTGAACTACCTAGGAAAGAAGACGATCGGCATTTGCAAGTGGGTATTCACTGTGAAGTATAAGTACGATAGAACTATTAAAAGATACAAAGCAAGGTTAGTATCCAAGGGCTATACTCGGACTTATGGAATTGACTATCAAGAAACCTTTGCTCACTGGTTGCTAAGATGAACATTATTCGTGTCTTGTTATCTTTAGAAGCAAATAAGGATTGGCCACTTCTAACAATTCGATGTGAAAAATGCTTTTCTTAATGGTGATTTGGAAGAGGAAGTATACATGGATATTCCTCCTGGATTTCAAACTCCGCTAGATAATAAAGGAAAAGTATGTAAGTTGAAAGAAACTTTATACGGTTTGAAACAGTCTCTTTAGGGCATGGTTTGGAAGATTTACCCAAAGCATCTTGAGATATGATTTCGGAAAAGTCGGGCAGATCATACCTTATTTCTCAAACGTTCAGGAATGGAAAACTCACCATGCTTATTGTCTATGTGGATGACGGGTGATGATGCGAGAATAAATGGGGAAGGTAAAATCTTACTTAGCCAAAGAATTTGAGATAAAGGACCTAGGAGAGTTACGTTAGTTCCTAGGAATTGAAGTGGCAAGATCAAAAGAGGGTATCTACATCTCTCAAAGGCAATATGTCCTAGATCTTCTAGGCGAGACAGGGGATGTTGGGATGCAGGCCTATTGATACGTCAATTGAACCAAAACGAAGCTCGGAAAAGACAACGATGGTATTCAAGTGAATAAAGAAAGATATCAAAGGTTAGTGGGAAGACTGGTTTAACTTTCTCACACTCGTCCGATATTGCATACTCACGTGAGTGTTGTAAGTCGGATTTATGCATGCTCCACGAGAGACACATATGGACGTTGATGTCCAGGAATACTTACGCTACCTAAAAGTCAAAGATCCAGCAAAGGGTTACTCTTTTCTCAGAATAACCACACGAGAGAATGAAGCATACAGAGATGCATTGGGCGGGCTCGGTGATTGATCGTAGGTCTACCTCAGTTATTGTTCATTTGTTGGAGGAAACTTAGTAACCGGCACAACAAGAAGCAATCGATCGTAGCTAGATCAAGTGCGAAAGCGAGAGTTTAGAGCTATGGCTCATGGAAGTTATGAGCTACTTATGGTTAAGAATACTCTTTTCGAGAAAATTGTTTCAAGCCTAAAGGTCCAATGAAGTTACATTTGCGACAACAAATTTGCCATTAGCATTGCTCACAATCCCGATCCAACATGATAGAACCAAGCATGGAAGTGGACAGACATTTCATCAAGAGAAATTGGAAGAAGGGGTTATCGGCCTCCTTTTGTAAGGCGAAAATCGGATTGCAAACATTCGACAAAAGGAGTTCCAAGTCGACAATTCAACTCTTTCCTTGACAAGCTCGTGTGCCGGATATCTACACACCGGCTTGAGGGGAGTGTTGAAATATTAGTCTCATGGTCAAAGTTATACTAGTTAGTGTAGAACATGTGAAGAATACACTCTTCACATGTATAGTCCGTGAAGAAAGCCTTCTTCACATATATGATCGGTGTACATACGGTTATGTTGTGTAGGAATAATGTGCACTTATCTATGAACAGTGTTTAGATATTTTTAGGGTATTCTTATAACTATGCATACTCAATCTATAAAATAGAGGCTCTCACCTACGAGTGGTTAACACTCTTCCTTCACTCTCTCTTGATTTCCACAATATATGTTGAGAAGTCGAGCCTAAGATTTAAATATGAAGCAGTGATGGACATCTGTGCCGCCTATGCCACCACTTCCTAACAAATTTTACAGCATCACAATGTAACTATCACACATCACAGCAAACCAATTCAGAGGACATTACCAAATCACGAACACTCTCTCCCACACAACAACGGAAGGACGCATCAATTCATGCCATAAAGCACAAAAATGATTCAACAATAACATTGGAAGGATATATCTATTCAAGGCGTAACCTTTGAGCTATAGATTCAATTAGGCACCAAAAATGCAGGGAGATCCCATTCAAACACAAACAAAATTATAAATGAAGGAAATCTAAACTAATGTTTTTAATAAGGTCCACAAAGATCATTTTCTCCAACAAATGAAACGTAAGCTCCAAACTGATCTTTCTAATGTTCATATAAAGCAACAGTTACAAGAACAAGAACACTACTACTCTGAATCAGCATGAATACACCCTGATATTTCTCCTACTAAACCATTTACATACTTTGTCCCAATCCTATTAATTGATACTAACAAACAAACGTAAAACATCTTTAATCCGGTGATTACCAATTTTTTAAAAGATCTTAAATTTTCTAATGACGGAAGCTACAATAGTAGCATATCAACGGCTCAAACTTCCACAGATCACACCAATTTTGCTTGTAATGTCATCGAAATAGCCGATTTATTTTCCGCCGAAGAATGTGAATGCGTGGATGAACATGAAACGAAGCCGAGATTCCATACCTCGCATCCAAAAACGAAACCGTAAATGTTAATATTGGGAGCTAAGACAATGAAAAAAAAATTGAACACGTTTTACAGATCTTACAAAAAGAAATGATGTGATCGCTGCTAGTGTGTCCGTGTCGTCCCTTGAAGAACACTTACAACTTCGATTTGAGAGGATAATTCATTATGACAACAATTTTCAAAGATCCGTATCTTTATCTTGTCTTTGATCTTCACCGGGCCAGGTATGTGTAAACCAAAACTCTCCATCCGCCCGAAACTCAAACTCTCATCTCCGGTTTTCCTCCAAGGGCGCCTCCTCGGTGATCGCTAGTCTCCTCTCTCAAATATCTACCAATAAGATTAGGGCTACGATCATTTTATTTAGGAAAATTATTCGATTTCTTAAAATACCCTTGAATCAATCTCAATGGATATTTGATTGCAGCCCAACAAAGCCTTAGTATTACACTTTCTTTAGCCTATAACTCTTTGTGATGTGTAGTTGTCGGTATGTGTGTGAGACACATTGGATTACAAAGATGAGCATGATGAACTTGCCAGGGGTGAGCATCACCAAACTGAAAAAGATATTAAGGGGAGCTAAAAAAAAAGAAAGGAGCTAGAAAAAAAATGGAAATTTTTGGTGAATTATATGCTAAATATTTAACTGGCTTGATTGGGGTATACCCAGATTAATTGGATGGAGTAATTGGGGGATATGAAAACTAATTGGGGGATATGAATTACTTCCCCCAACCAAAGGTGGCTGTCAAGGGTGTTTTTTTGGTGAAAATACTAAAACGCCCTTAGATTAATTAAAAAACATTATGAAAAGACCGTTATACCCTTTCAACTAAAAACATAAAATCAAATAACCAAAATCATATATCCCCAATTCAAATTCGTGTCGGCATAGGTTAGTTTTTGAAAAAAAAAATTCTTCATCTTCTTCCTCATCGTTCATTCTTCGTGACGATTAATCGTTGAATCAAAAAATTTCTTCGTCGATTAACATAACATAACCATGCCTCCAAGAACCAAATCGAAAGCAAAACCGAGAACCAAATCGGCTGCTCAACAAACACATGAACGAAGAATCGAGAACATTGCTCAACAACTAGAAGAGGACGCATCGTCGTACCTGGATGATCAAACACTCATGGCTTCTCTGAGAAGGTAAGTGATTTTTGAACTCATTTATGATTGGTTTACTCGATTTGTAGCCATGGGTTTAGGTTAGAATCGCTACAATAGCTGAAACTGACCGAGTTACGGAGAATGCAGGCATAGGATCTTGGTTTGAATACAAGCTAGGTTTGAAAAACGCATAGAATTTGGGTCGAATACCATACCCGGTTTGCATTCGCGAAATCGAATTTTTTATACAAGATACAATTAGGGTTGAATACCATGGTAGTCAACTAAAAACACACAGGAACTTAATTGTGTGTACTAGGCATTCTATCTAGGTTTCTTGAATGCCCGGTATTTCAAAAGCAAAACGCATCTATTAGTTCAATTCGACAATGCCGGTATTACACTTAAAACATACAGGAACATCAATGAAATGGTGCTCAATACCGGCACCTAATTTTGTTTCTAAAAATGCCGATATTTAAGGTACAACAATACTAGGCATTATCGATATTTAAGTTAATATCTTTTGTTTGGTCCATCTTAAAACCATTGGTTTGTTTAGGGATTTGTATCTAGGTTCCTAAATGCCATGACTTTTCTAATGTTTGTTTTGTTTGCTTATGTTATAGGTCAAGAGCCAAAGAAGCGAAGAAAGATAAAGGTCTTATTCTCACTAAGAGAAGGAGGAAGGACGGTCTTGATACTCCTGTCCATTTTGCCTCCACGGGGGAAAGACGCATGTCACAAGAAACGTTTGGTTTGAAACAAGAGTGCAATTTGGGAGAGTGGTGGAGGAACGTAGTGCACTTGCAATCCGTGAAGGTCTTGGAACACTTGAGGACGATGAGCATGATGGAGTGGAAAGTGAGGAGGAAGATGATGAGGTTCCCAAGTCAATTAGCAAGCCAAGCGAAGTTGGTGGGACTAGTCAACAACCCACACAAGGCAAGGACAAGGGCAAGGGAAAATACAAAGTTAAAGGTTGTCACCTTCCTCACCTTGATGACATGTTACCAGACCCGCGATGATGGTAAAATTTGGGGTCAAGCTCGAACAGAAAGTACTCTTTGGATACAAGCACTCTTGGGCTCGTACTATCTTTCAAACTTATGTAAGCATTTTTATTTTGTGCATGTGCATTGTTTTATCTTTTACATCATCTCTTAATCGTATTATCTCATATTTGTAGGATCATACTAAGGCTGTGCGTGTTTGTAGAAACCAAGCCGAAGTGGAGTGGAAATTGTCGTCGGAACATGAAGATGTCCAAACCTTAGTAAAGAACTCTACGTCGTATTCTTTGGTTGAAAATTACGTGAATCCGAGATACGTGACCGTCAATTGCTTCGTCGAAAGGTATCATGGTGAAAGCGATACAATGCACTTCCCGTTTGGTGAGATGACCTTGATTCTGAAGATGCTCATGACATTCTAGGCTTGAAATGTTATCGGCAAATCAATTTGAAGGAGTTGAGTCTCGGGACCTAGAATGGTCGAAGTTGCACGATTTGACCAAAAAGTTTGTTTGGTTGGGACTTCAAAACTTCTTCGGATAGCTTTTATGTATCATCAAACGGAAGTAAGACGAAGACATTCAAGCTGACGATGCTTAAGAAGATGTTTGAAAATACAAATGCTAGAAGCTCGGTGGATGGATGGGACCCTGCACATATTCGGTATCTGGCACCGCGTGCACATTATACATCTTGGGCACTAGGGCATTCCACGACACTAATGGCAACGGGGGTAAGTGCAAACTTTCCAGTACCTTGACACGTTGGAAGGTGTCAATGGCTATTCTTGGGGCACAGCGGTCATGTCACATTTGATGGCGGAGATGAGAAGGGCTTCATTGGCTAAAACAAACCAATTTGTCGAGAATTTCACTCTACTCTAGGTACAAATTTCTTTAATCTATTGTTGACATGTATTTTTTTTACTTATGTTCACATGTATATTGTTCACATTGGATTAGGTGTGGTGTTATGAATACTTCCCAACCTTATTCAAGGACTGCCAATTCTTGAAGATCAAAGACCTTCCCCGAACCAGATACCCCTAGAGCTCGAGGTTTGAGTTTAATGGTAATCCGAAGCCCGGTAACAAAGGTCGAGTCATGAAATGAGATTGGCTCTGGATGCTATGAGGGTGGAAGATGTTGTGTTCGACACTTATAAGGAGATTAGAGGATACCGTCAAATTCCAAGAGATGTTGCATTTTACCATAGGCCGTTGTACCACCCAAAAGGATACATCATGGCCGATCCATGCCGTGTGATGCGCCAACATGGATTTAAGCAATTATCCCGTTTTTGGTCGACCTCGAGGATAATTATCTTCTTTACTTTTCTCGGTGTAATTGACTCCCAACAAGTTGCATGTAGTGTATGATCCAGGCAGGAACCAACACATTGGAGGGATAGAGCGCCACGTCGTTTGGTTGATATTAGTAAGTGGGAGATTGAGGAAAATGGTTATGAAGTTGATGACAACTACATGATGGATTACCTAGAATGGTCACATCCTTATGTTGCGCCCTCCCTGGAAGCTCCATACCAAGAAAACCCTTTGTTGAAATTCCTCCACCTCCACAACCTACGATGGCCCACCTTCTTAAGACTTTAGGAATGGTGGTAAGTTTTCTTAATTGCTTATATTCATTAAATGTAAACATAATCAAATATTAACATATATACGATTATGTGTTTGATGTATTAATCTAGCGACGTCGGCTTGGCAAGGTTTGAAGATGTTAGGTTGCAAGCATAATGACGGGGGTGGTGCTATCTCTTGAGAAATCAAGGAACTCGAGGAAAAGCTTCATAGAATTGAAGAAACCCACCCTACAGTCAAAGCTATGTATGGGGAAACAAGGAAGGCGCCGACCCAAAAGAAACAAAAGACTAATTTAGTTTGAGAGAATTGATGACAATTAGTGATGGTTAACTCTTTAAGACTTTGGTTACGTCAAAAACAATTTCAAACTTGTTTTGGTTTGTACGTGGGTTAACTCTTTAGTTCTTTGGTTTATGTTGAACATGTTAAGATTTGTAGTTTGAAAGTTAAAATGTTCCGGCGTAGTAGAGGTCAGTTTTAGAAATACATGTACACATACCGGCATATATAGAATGCTCAAAACACTGGCGGAACCTAGTCCCGGCATAGCAATTTTTATGCCGGAACAATCAGGTTAAATTTTTTGGTTCTGTATAGAAACTGACATGTACCGGCATTATTACGTTTGCTAAGGTGAATGCCGGTATTTCAAATGTCCAAATACTCTTAAATATGTGATAGAAAACCGGCATTGTAAGATTCATTTTGACAATCTGGGGGTATCTAAAATTTCCAAATAATCTTCTGAGAGTTGACATAAAACCGGCATCATTGTTGTGATTTCCACAATGCCGGCACTTTGATTAATTCATTTCAAATTCTCTTTTATTTCGGTGAAGTAATCGACTACATTGGATTAGAAACTTTAAATTAAAAAACGGTGAATGGATTGCACTTAATTAGAGATAATCTATTTCCATCCCTTTTCAACAATTGCGGAGCCTTTGAGCATTTTCCTAATCGTTCAAAGACATCGTCAGGAATGGGGGTGTCAAGGATCATCCTCATTGGCTCTTCTTCTTTTTCAACGTATTCATTTCCTTCATATAACACCCATCACACCCATCGATAGGCTTACAAATGGACCTTGTGGTTTCTCTTGACTCTGCTAGTTCAATAGCTTTGTCAAACCATTGAAACTCATCGCACTTTGGGTGATTCAAACACCTCGAAACATTCTTCCATTTTTCAGCATCATCAATTTTTGCAATCCAAAACCGGCGTGTCCCATCACAGCTTCTACACTTTGAATAAATAAATTGACAGTCCATGGCTAGGTGAGAAGGTGACTTGCAAATTTGACACTTGCAATGATGATTCTGTAAGAAAAAATTGTATTAGTTTTCCGTCATAGTATTGAAGAGCATGTTGTTAGGAAATCTACTTACTTTGCAAATAGAGGTAGATGATGAATCACCCATTCCTTTGGTGCTTGGTTTGTGTAGTTTTTGCCAAAGGAATGGGTGATGTTATATAGAAATGATGCTCCAACGGTCATATTTTTCAAAAAACTAGCCGTTTTTTTCTTCAAATTATATACATTCCGGCATAGAGGTTATTAAACAAAGAATGCCGGTATTGTATGCATATTTGGGTAGTTTCTGTAAAGATTTTACGCATTCCGGCATCCTCGTGTTATACCATGTAGTGCGGGAACACAATACCCGGCATAGTTGTAGTTCCTCCTACGTATGCCGGTTCTGAAAATTGAATGCCTAACGGCTAGTTTTTTAAACCATACATTTGAAAACATTAGTTGGCATGGGATCTAAGTTACTTAGAGTCTTAGTCACTAAAGTGTAAAAGATCCGTTATGTCCACATCTATTTAAAGGAATGGATACACCCATTGCGGTTGATACCGCACGAGATATATCTCCAATGGATTATCAATCACCGGTGACAAGTTCATCAATTCCCTCGAGAAAGAAAAACATATGAGGAAAATATTGTCAACTCCAACGGAAATCAATCATCAACCATGACCAACTCCGTTGCCACAATACTAGAAAAACTAAGAAGGAAGGAAGAAACCACCAAGTCAATTGCCGCAATGGAAGAAGAGATAATCAAGAGGAAAAGAGAAGAAGAAGAGGAAGTAAAGCTTGAACGTTATCGTCAAAAATTAGATAAGATAAAAGCGGAAGGCGAGGAAGAGGTTAACGTCAAAAAGAAGCTAAGATAGAAGCGAGATGTTGAGGAGGAAACAAGAGTGGATTAGAAATTACTACATAGTATCGGATTTTCCGGAGGATCAACGCCCTTCGGATGTTTTTGGGGCCTTGTAATGGTTGGTTCTTACAAGCATAACAAGTTTGACGGTAAGAAACGCATAATTGAATACGCTAATCAAATAGTACGCATTCGAACAATTTGCACTCATCAAATCATGTCTCAAATACAACGAATTTCTTGCAAGATACAATGGTGATAGGTATGAAGCTCGGGATGCATATACGAAGTGGAGAAAAGAGCCTTTTAGGCATTTCGAAACGACTTTGCTTGTTCAAGCTCGTTCAATAAATCATGAACTTGTAATACGGCATCATTGGTATGTAATTACCTATCCGGATTTGGTGGTATTATATAGAAATGAAGCTCCCACGGTCATATTTTTCAAAAAACTAGCCGTTTTATTTGAAATTAACAAGTATCGGCATGTTCGCAATTATACATGTAACGCCGGTATCCGGTACCGGCAGTGTTTGATAATAATTCGTGTATGCCGGTATTGGACTTAAAACATACAGGAGAGTTTATGAATTTGTCACCAGTACCGGCATTGATTTGTGGATTCATTCCATGCCGGTTTTTAAAACATCGTTTCTCATATTTTAGTATGCCGGTAATGGGTAGTAGCCAATCTCGTGATAAACCCAATCGAAATACTGTTGATGATGCGCAACAAAAAAAGTCTTACGGTGAAGCGGGGTGAACTTTTTTGGTTATAAGTGATGTATAACACAAAGTCTCTGTTCAATTGAAGTACTTTCAATTTTCCATAATATATAACACAAAGTCAAACATGCTAGGGTTCATGACGGATTAAAATTATGCCTAGGGTTTTCAAATTGCACTCTAGTAAAATGAAATTCTAGTCAATTGATTTGATTTGAAACACAAAAACAAAAATCACTAAGAACTACGTAAAAATTACGGAAAATGGCATAGATTGTAAATTTACGTATGCGGACATCATCACAAAGCACTATAGAATTTTTTCTTTTGGTATGCCAGTTTTAGGTGTCTAACATTTGTAAATCCCTTGATATAATTCAACCAAAATGCGTTGGTATTAATCTTTGATATTAAGGTTTTCAAAGCACTCAATGTTTGGTTACAAATTAGGGTTTTTTGTTTCCTACTGACTTAGAATTTTCTATATATTATTCAATATAATAGGCATACATGTATTTTTGCCGGGAATGCGTAAATAAACCGCACTATCGGGTTGTCTTAAAGCCTCCTTTGTTCCCTAAAATTTGTAAATTGGATCCGTTCAACCAAAGCCGGCACTATCGGGTTGTCTTCGAAAGATAATTGCTTCCAATAGGATCAATTTATGATAGGTTTAATGTGTTTCCTTTTTGTATGCCGACATGTAGTATGTAACTCAATTTAACGTGTTGGAACATAGGTCTCTCGCACCAAGAAAGGACAAAGGAAAAGGAAAATCATTGAAGAATCAAAACGTAAGTCTTCTCTAAACGTCAAAATTTGTCTCAGGTCATACCGGGGATGATTATTGCGACTCAACCGCACTGATGATGATGGTGGTGAAACTCCACTAGAACCAGGAAATCGAGGTGGCTCATCCTGGAGCAGGTGGCTTAGGTATGTTGATGAAAAGTGCACCCCCACCTCATCCTTCCCGATAAGTTAGACTTGATTCTCAACAATGATGGCAAACATTGGGGTCGGCGATAAAGTGTTGCTTTTATTTTCTCGGTGACCGTAACCACGTTTCCCTAGCCTGGACTGGATGAGATCTTTAAATCTCCCATGAACTCCGCTATACTAGTTGCTTCATTCCCTTAATGTCTATAACGATTTGTCCACGATAACGCAAAAATTTTTCCTTGAACTTATCCAACCAATTATCCGACAATATGAGACGGCACTTGGATACACTTCGTTATATTTGGCAATAAACGTGTTCAATCTCTTTTCATACATGTCCTCGGTAAGAGACCAATAAACTTTCTCCCAATCCTTTAGAAATTCCAACCACCTTTTATGATTTTCATCGTGTTCTTTGTCGACTCGCTCTTTAATCTTTCCTCTTTCATTTTCTTCTTCTTCGGGTGATAGTTTCTCTTTGCGAACATCTTCCTCTAGTTGAGCAACCATTCTCTTCTTAATATCAGCCTTAGAGGGTTCAAACAAAGCATGACAATGTTTTTCACATTTTCACCTATATGATATGTACATAGGAAATTTTGTGCATCCCGGATATACGTCGGATATGGCATTCATTAGTGCGTCAAATTAATCGGTTATAATGACCTTCGGAAAACGATTTTCGGGAACAATAATTTCAATTCACCTGCAGTGCCCAATGATAATTGTAATCCCTCTCGTTCTCCATTAAACACCAAGCCAATGTGAATGTTACCTTGTCCGATGTTTTCCCCACGATGTTGAACAACGGCATGTTGTATTTGTTTGTCTTGTAGGTGCGGGCCATCACAAGAACATCACAACACGTATGAGCCAATTGTGAAAGCAAAGGATGCGAAATGAATATTTGAAGCGGCTTGTTGTCCGGACCTCTTTTAATGATACGCGTGTAATTGTGATCCCAAGCTATCTTCTCAAATTCTTGCATAACACTCCTCCCTTCCCATTCCAACCTTTTAATGGTTGCTTGTCGCTATAAATTTTCCTTGAAGAAACGTTGGTCTTATCCTTTTCCTTGAAGGTTCCGAGAATCACTCTTGGTTTGATACAATGCTTTGGTCATCATCTTTACATCCTCGAATTGATCGGGTTTTAGCTTCGCAACTAGGGAGTGACCTTCCAAAATCATTCGGATCGGGGTGGTTGTGCAGCCAAACCACACCTTACATTCCCATTCTTTTCTTCTACTTTTGAACCTCTTAGATAGAATACAAGCTTAAAGGGGCAGTCATCCTTCCGCGTAGCTGTCTTGTATACCCTCTTAGTCTTCTTTTCATATACATAACCATTTCTCTTGTGGCTATTTTTCTCCTTGTATTTTCCACTTCTCTGCGCAAACCATCTCAAAAACGAACATCGAACGTTGGGAATTCCTCACTAAGACACACATGTTATTAAGAGCCGTCGCTTTTTGCCAAGCAATTGCTTCCTTTTCATATTTTATTCCCTACATAAGGACAACATTATGGAGATTACAAGCAAATCCCAACATAGAATTGTAAAAACTAGGTGAAAGTATTGTTTGGTAACATACGCGACATTTTATAGTACTCACACGTATCCGATGGAGCGGTTTGGAGTTTGGTTGATCGTTGTAGGTAACAATCTAAGGAATGAATGAAAAGAAAATTGGATTAGTTCAAAACCGGCATTGTCGATAAATAAAGTAAACTGCGGGATTAAGGCCGGCATAAATGGTAATTGACTCACTATCTTAGGTATTAGGTTCCGGCATACTAAGTTGAAAGAAACAAATGCCGGTATTTAAGTTCAAAAAATCATTAGCTTATGTATGTTATTCATGTAAAACCGGCATCCTCGACATTTAAGTTTCTAAATAGGTATAAATGGCTTAAACATTCTGTGTCATGTACTCACACTTTAGGTTTGAATATTCCTTAGAATATTATTTGGTAGGTAAAAAGTATAAATGTGTCGGCATTCAATCTTGGTTTGAATACCACGTTAGGTATGTTCTTGAATCTTGGGGATATTTAGTCGGCATACAAATATCTATGAATACAATGCCGGTTAAGTGATACCGGCGTAGAATTCATACAACGAGCATGCGGTACTAAGGTTTTTCGAGACGAGAAATGGCGGTTTCAAAAAAAAAATCAAATTTCCGACCTCTTTGAAGCATTACTGTGTGTTGGGGTTGCTTGTATCTTGAACATGTTTACTTTCTTGAGTTGGTTCTTCACAAAACATTTCATGGTCAAGAAAATAATGATTCAAAGGTGTTGGTTCATCATACAACAATTGTGAGTTGTTATCATTAATCGAAGATTGAAGATATGATTGTTGTTGTAATTGAGCTAAAGATTGGCTGTTTGCAAGTCTCTCATCACAATCATCTTCCATTTTCAAAAAAAAATTCTACTCAAATTTTTTTCCCTCTCAACTAACCCACACAAATTCAAATAAACATAAATACACATTATATCCCCAAATCATTAACATTTTACTAATCAGGATTAATAACTAATTCTGATTAGGGAGGGTTAGATTAGGAATTAATAATTTAATTATATAAGGGGTAACCCAGCTAGGATATTTGGATCCCTATTTTGTCATTTAGTCATATCCCCCAATTAGTTTTCATATCCCCCAATTACTAATTCATTAATTGGGGTATACCCATTTTGTTCCCATCCAAAGGAGTGTGCTAAGGGGTGTCTAAAAGGTGTTAAAAGACCAAATTGCCCATACTAAAAAACCTTGCCGGCCAAAACATATAAAAAATCAAAATCAAAATCTTTCTTCTACACTAACTATACATGTGAAATAAAAAAAAAAAAAAAAAAAACGAAGAATCAAAACGAACCAAAAGTCGGCGGGGTATTTTTACGCCGACCTTTGAAGACCAAAATATAATCGGAATTTGGGTATAAGGTTGAATAACATCACGAGCTTTTCATCTCTAAATTTAGCAATTACAAATGGTCGGCAAGATATCCATATCTATACCTTCTTGAGCTTTTCATAACATCCATGGCGACATTGTAAATTTTTCTACGAGGCCCGTGAGGTATTTTGAAGACCTTCCGACTTATACATACGTGAAAGGTTTTCAACAATCGGCGGGGGTATTTTCTCTCAACGTGGCGGGTTTTGTAGACCTTGCCGACTAATATTTTTCAATAGCTCTCTCGTGTGTCAAAAAATAAAGTCGGCATGTTCTTCATTTAAATACCTTAGACTTATCACGTGGTAGGGGTTTTTCAACAGCCGGCGGGGTTTTTTCACCCCCGGCCGCGGGGTTTTTTTTGTGGACCTTGTAGACTAATATTTTCAATAGCCATCTCCTGTGTGTCAAAAAAAAAAAGTCGGCATGTTCTTCATTTAAATACCTAACCCGGCTAAAATTGAGTCAACATTTTATTCAAACAAAGACTATCTTAGGCCATATATAAGCCAGCACCTTATTCAAACTAAAACACCTTGCCGACCTTTGACATTTTGAAAACCAAATTTTTTGATCGAAATCGAACTCATAAGACGGATTAAAGGTTTGACCCTACTGGATTTTCATTTTCAAAATTTTAATCTAAACTCAATTAATTAACCTAATCAATTTTTTAGTGTTAATTAAACAAGGGCATATTAGCCATTTTGAAAATACAAGGTTAAGGGGTGGCTTGGCTTTACTTCAAAATGACCCTATTTTGTCTCATTGGGTATACCCCAATTAGTTTGGGTATACCCCAATCAAGCCAGGATATTTAATAGGCTAGACACAAAAATTAATAAAAATATGGAGTAACTCCGCCGCACTTGCTCCCACTTGGGCGGATCCCCATTCCGAAACTATAATAGAGCGATAGAAAACTGCAACATGTCAAACTGAACAAATTCTTGATTTATAACCTCGAATGGCTATACTATTTCTTCCACTACTAAAACAACATGTCAAAATTGTTAAAAAAATCTCTGTAACCGAAAGTAAACAACGTTATTACTGAAATAAGGTTTTAAAATTGTTAGATAAAAATCTCTGTAATGGAAAGTAAACAACAGTAGCAATGGCTTTAGACACGTTAGTGCACTGTCTTAAGACATTATTTGTTCCCACTCATTAACAATTTGTTGTTGGGATCAAATGCAAACCGCTTTCGGGAACAAAAAAGCTTTGTGAACCTGCAACCACATTTTTGGTGTCCAACTTGTCTTTCCATTCATATATTTTCGAATATTTTGCTTAAAATGATTGAGTTTTGGAACTAAAAATGGGCATACAAACTTGAAAAAATGACGTTTACCGGGTTCAACTAAACAGTGCTCTAATAATGAACTATGATATTAGGCATACGAAAAACTTTCTGGGCATACAAATGATAGTCCCATCTTGGGTGACCTTATAAGGGTAACCTATGGGTAGCTCAATTACCTATATACCCTTAATACAAAAATCTAAAATCAGTTTTCTAAAAAATCAAAATCATCTTCCCTTAACATCTCTTCTTCTTCCTCTCTGCCAGGAACTCTTCCCTCCATGAAAAAAAATAATTCATCACCGTGATTAATTGTCGATTCGTAAAAAATTTGATTGTCGATTAAATGAACTACATAATGACTCGTACAAAGAAAAGCGAGGGACTAGGCAAACCAAATCGTCTTCTAATCCATCAATTGAAGAAGAAGAACCAATTGAAGATGAAGGTGTAGAAGCGAAAATCAACCACCAATTGAACAGAGAATTGAACCAACTGCATCTCCAACTCGGAAACTAGGATAAGAAAGTAAGTTTTACAAACCCAATCTCCTATTTGATGTTTTCATCGATTAAATGACGGTTATAGTGTTGGGTTTGGCTCAAAATTAAGTTGAGTTTTTAGCCGAAGCTATTCTTCACAAAAGCTTCTGTAAGTGTATGAGCAGTTCGGCATGAAATTTCATGAAATTTCAGAAGCCGAACCTAGTCCGAAAAAGAGATGCACATGGGTTCGGCGTATTCGATAATCATAATATGTGCCGAACCTAGCACATTTACGAGGTTCGGCTATTACGATATTCACAATATGTCTTAGAACCAATACAAAATTATTAACTCGAAATGTACATGATCGGGTTGACTTATATTCTAGTTATTCAAATAAATAGAACAATGTGTTTCCAACAAGTTAGCGCTTATGAATTTCTAAATATAGGCAGAACCCTAAACATTTTTCTTCGAGACAGTTCGGTGTAGGGTTCGGCTTGTCGGGACCGGTTCGAACCAAAGCGAACTACAGGTCTACAGGGAGTTCGGCTCTTAATCAACACTTTGACTACTAAGAAGCTATTTCATCCAGTTCATGCAGAACCTTAGTGAAAAAACACAGACTTTTGATGATTTTAACCTACAAAAGTGAGATTAAACATAAGATTTGTTGGAAAATTTCCCATGAATGTGCCTAAATGACTACAATTCAATGGTAACTAAATAATCTACACAATTTTTTTTCTCACTTTCCCCTTCTCCTTCTAAAAAAAACTAACTTTTTGTTTTCTTACTCAAAATTTTTAATCTACACAAATTAATAACTAAATAATCTTAAAACTAATCACTAATCATTAATCACTAATCAAAATTATTTTAACTAATCATTAATATTAACACTAATCTAAAAAATGATTTTGTCATTACCAAAAATAATTGCATAAGGGGGCTTCTAATTTTCTTATTTTGCTTTTTTTTGTCTTTACTTGGTATGGCCTAAAAGATTTCCGTATGCCTAATATCATAGTTCCTAATAATAATACTAAAAATCAAAACAAATCCAATTTCTTTATGTTTTTATCGTAATTTTGTAAAACAATAGAGCTACAACATGTATGCGATGTCAATGTACCACATGTATCACACATGACATCGTTTTAATATGAAGGTATGAGATTAATTTTGCAATTTTGTGACTTATAATTGCTCTCTTACACAAGATATTTCTTTATTCTTTTTATTAGCCTGCCACAAGATATACAAATGACTCTATTTATCACATAAATAATGATCTTGGGATTCAAGTTGATTGAGATATACTTTCCACGCTGACATCAGACTCGATCACGAGTATACCCCTTAGCCAACTTGATGAGACCTAACTTCTATTGATGCGTTACCTATCTGCTTAGTCTTCTCATAGCCGACCACTCTGACCCCAACATAACAGTCCCTTTGATCTTATCGTTAATTTCATCTTGTACTTTTACACGTGTCGATGTTTCTTCTTCTTGGTATATTTTTCGATAGAAGCATGCACGTGCGGGTAATGATTTCGATGTTTCTGCAAACACAATTTTTTATCTGGCACCTGTCTCGGATGTCTTCCACGTTTAAATCAGATATTTAGCTCTAAAAGTTTGTCTCTATTCTTCCCATTGGGACAAGAGTACGATGGGAAGAAAACTTCCACGTCATTGGTGATTAGTCGCATGGAGAAATTTTCGGGATGCGACTAATCACGGAAAAATCTCATTTTTGGGACAACTATATATTCGGTAGTTATATGAATTATTTTATTAATGATTATAGGCTCAGCAAATTAGAAAAATAGAGGATTTTTGCAAAATCTTATTTTTAGGGCTGACTCTATGCTTAGGATTTCGGTAAAGAGGCCCTTTATATAATCGAAGTCGGATACCTTCGTTTCTTCTACAGTTATAAGCTCAACCAATGCGATTGAAAAAGCTCGGTGCGGGCATGGACGTGGTATGAATACAATGGCGGTACGTTATACGGGGAGTGCGGGGGGGCGTAGCCTCTCCGTGTTCGACTGACGGAGTCAGTCGCGGGGTCTAAGGCGGCGCCCCCTAGCGAAGTGCGAGACGGCGTCTCGTGAAAATTTTCTGAGAAAATTGAATTTGATCTGTTTTGGATTTTTTTTGGTTTTCGATCCAGCCAAGCCTTTTTGATCATTTAATTCTCGAGAATAATTGATTCGGGGAGTCAAGATAACTTTATTTACTCACCAGATTATAGGATTTTGCAAAATCTCATTTTAAGGCTACTCTCATTCGGTAGTTATATGAATTATTTTGACTACAGGTTATGATAGGAATTCGGCAAAAAGGGCCTAATGTATATTCGGAAGTCATGATAACTCTTCCTTTCTTACGGATTATAGGCTCAACCAAAATTTTAAAAAAGAGGATTTTTTTGCAAAATCTCATTTTGGGGCTACTCTATATTCGGTGTTATATGAACTATCTTGACTACAGGTTATGGCGGGATATTTGCAAAGAGAGCCAAATAAGTTTTAAAGCTTGGATTTCGTCACATTTGCAAAGTTTGCCGGGCCATCACTGTGATTCCCTTCTCTATAATTGTGTTGTGTAGAACACATAGGAATTTGTCTCATTCTCTGTTTTATTTGGTAATCATTTATGCAATATAGCACGGAGCTTCACCTTCGTTTTTGCTAGCGCATAAGATTTTCCGAATGGTCTCAAAGATAACTCTTGCTCTTGTCTCCCCGTTGTTGTCCTTGATGCCGGCATAGTTGCATGTGTTTCGGCTATTAGCGTCGTAGTTATTCCTAGAGGTTGCGCGAGAGATATCACAGTTTGAGCACTCGAATCCCTGCAAATAAAACCTGCTCCCATCATTCTTGGATGTCCCCCAGCAGCTCCATCCGTATTGATATTTATCCAATCCGGTTCGGCCCAGTCCAACGATAATATTTTTGATATTGCTTTGATATTTGTTGGGGGTGGCACTGGCAGGTAGGTTTCCGTAGGGGTGTCCGCGGGTCGGGTCCTCCGGGTATCTCGTCTTGGACAGGACCCTAGTTATAAAAGGTCGGTCAGGGTCCTAACGGTTCGGTCCAGGTTCCTAAACTTGTGGACCAGAACTAGGACCGTTTAAATATCCGGGTACCCGTCGGTTCCGGGTACCCATTGGGTCTTAAGAAAACTATTAAAAAAACCTCAAAAACTTAATATTTTTCTTTTATTTGGCTTGGATTTAAATAATTTTTTAAATTTTTTTTTTATTATTTCTTATTAATGTACTAAATAAAGATTAAATGTAAGAGAAAAATTTAAAACGAGTAAAATATCAAAGCTAAAACTAGCAAAAACATGAATAGAAGTATGAATAAACGGGTACCGATACATGGGTACCTATGGAGTATTACCCGTTTGGACCCGTTAGATTCGGGTCGATCGGGTAATTACCCGTCGGGTCCTAAGTTGCTAATGGGTCCAACTTGGGACCGGAACCGGACAAGTCTACGGGGTCGGTTAGGTTAGGGTAATGGGTACCCATTGTGACCACAGTTTCCGGGTAAAACCTGGGAATAACCTTTTTCCCATTTGAATTCATGTTGTTGCTTCAAGTCATTGCCAAGATGTTGTCTGGGGTGTATGGTTGTTGTTTGAAAACTAATTTATTTACGGGACGTCCAGAGGTTCCAAAAAGAAAGCGAACGGCGGAGACAGGGAGCATGCATGGCTAGCGCCTTGCAGAATTTGAAAAATGGTTGTTTTATGGTTAATAGTGATATGGGAGTTAAGGTTGGTTTGGTTTGTTGATAGAAGAGATAACATGTTGTTCCATGTAGCTGCTGCTATTGGTAAGTGAATAAGCATGTGCTCTGTTGTTTCTGGTTCGGCGTTGCACCGGGAACATCGGTTAAAATTGGTGAGGTTAATGCGGTGTAAAATTGAAAAGGTCGGAAGACCTTCATTTATAGATTTCCACAAGAAAAGCTGAATTTATGGTGGACATGGTAAGTTCCACATAAATTTGGTGGGTGGGAGGGGGTTTATGTGGTAATGGTTGTCTTGTTGTATTAGAACAATTGTAGTCGGTGGTAGTGGTGAATTTTACGGACTTTGAGTGAGGCCATAAGATCTTATCCGGTGGCATGTCTAAAGGAATGTGGATGTTTATTATGTGTTGTACATCAGCAGGTGGGAGGTGATTCAGCTATTCATGGTTCCAGTTATTAGTGAGAGGGGATTATCTACTTTTTTTTTTGATCGGTCAATGGGATTATCTACTGATTGGATTTGGTAGCATTGGGACTGGACAAAGTTATGAAATTGAGGTATCCAATTTGCTTGGACAGATGTGTCTAAACCATTTCAGATGCGATGAAAGATGTGTTAATGTAGTGTAGGTATATGAGGGAGGCCATTTGTTTCCATTGTGGGATGGATGAGGAATGAATGAGTGTAGTACCCTTGAACAAGATAGCGACCTTGTATTCAGCTGGGTCAATTGTAGTACCCTTGAACAAGATAGCGACCTTGTATTCAGCTGGGTCAATTTTTACAGCAGTAGAAGAAAGTAGAAAGAAAGATTTTTACTTTATAGTAGTGAAAGCTTATGACTAAAAAGCCCCTCGTATGGCACGCCTAACCGGTAGTACTTTTACTAGTGGGTTCATAAATGTTGAGTGTAGATTCACTTATTTCATTTCTAGGGAAAAATTGATTTTGATTTTATTTTTTTAACTGTAGACTCAGATGGAGAGGAAGAAGCTGCCACCAGATGAAGAGCGTTGTTGTCATGCTAATGGTAATGGAGGAGGAAGATGATGATACCTGTGAGTAATTCTTACATTCATTTGTCAATCTATCTTTCATTTAACGATTCGTTTGATTTGCTTTGAATTATGATAAGTAATTGAGAAATTTCATCTGTTGATTTAAGTCCCCCTTAAGCAAAAGTAAGTAAGAATCACTTGTCTAACTAATTGGGGCAAAGAGAATTTATTTTGAAAGAATGTCTGAAAACTAAAATCAGGAATTAAGAAACCTGTAATTGTATGGTGAAGAAGACATTTCCAAATTATTAGTTTGGTTGATAGAAAGGAAATTGCAAATTGTCTAACTAATTGGGAATTTTCTATATGTTCAGCTGATATACAAGGTGGTTCTGCCAATGTTGGGACCAAGAGGAAAAAGATGAAGCTGCCTCCAGAGGAACATTACAATTATTCTGCAGAGGCATACAAGAAGAAGAAGATTCCTAAGAAGAAGTCAAGTGGAAATGGTGATACAATTGTAGCTGGTGGTTCTGCCAAAATTGGAGGAAACACGTCGAAAGGACACAAGGGTCTGGAGAGCTAAAATCATTGACAAAAACTGTGGTTGAAACTAGGGCTTCTAAACGGTGGAAGAATGTAAAGGAAGGTGACCGGTTTGTTGCTGAAACAAGTAATCAACCAGCCACTGATGATAACTGTGATTGTGAGTAACTCTTACATACATTTCTCCCTGTTTCAATGTATCTTCATTTTAGTGATTTTCAATCTTGTTGTTATTCGTTTCGTTTGTTTACTTGTTTAGATTGTGATAATTGAGAAATTTTTATAGTTGCATCTGTTAAGTCTCCCACGGAATAAATCCCCATAGACTAATTGGGAATTTTCTCTATCCAGCTGATACAGTTATAGAAGGTGGTTTAGACGACAATGATGGGAAGAGGAAACATGCCGGAAGAATGTCTGGAGAACTGGAATCATTGACAGGATCTAGGGAACCTGTGGTTGAATTGGAGACTCTGGAGCATTATAAGACTAAGTGTATTGAATTGTCCGTGGAGATTGAGAAGAAGGAATTGGAGCTTGAGGGTATGAGTGTGGATCTCGAGAAGAAGATAGTGGAGTGCACCAAACTCCAGGGTAAATTAGCCGAGGTAGAAACTAGAAAGACTGCTGCTACCGATGAGACTGAAAGAACACCCGCAGATGCAACTGAATGTTTATCTTATTTGGAGAGTCAAGTCCACAGGAAGGAAAATGAAAATTCAACAATGGGATGTGTAGAGTCTTGCATTTCGAAGTTGGAGAGCCAAGTCCTGAGGATGGAAAGTGAAAATCCAACAAAGGCAGAATGTGTAGAGTCTGGCATTTCGAAGTTGGAGAGCCAAGTCCTGAGGATGGAAAGTGAAAATCCAACAAAGGCAGAATGTGTAGAGTCTCGCATTTCGAAGTTGGAGAGCCAACTCCTGAGGATGGAAAGTAAAAACTCAACAACTGCGGGATGTGTAGATCCTTGCATTTCGAATTTGGTAGTCCTAAGGATGGAAAATGGCAATTTAACAATGGCAGGTTGTGTAGACTCTCACATTTCAAATTTGGAGAGCCTAGTCCTTAGAAGTGGAAAGGAATTTTCACTAATGAGATGTGTAGAATTACGTAGTTCTGAAAGGGTAGAGTCCGAAGTGCGGGGTTTGCAAAATGACATTACTCTAAGTGGTGAAAAGCCAACAAGAGCAAACTTAATGCTGAAACCAGCAGTGATGGGAGGAAGAATGCTCATGAGGTTAAAACCAAAGAGAAGGTGCTGAATGTGTGTGATATTGGCGTCAATAAACAACATGAATCAGAGTCAGAATTTCCCAAATATTCTGCTATGAACATTTCTTATGGAAGTCTACATTTATTAAGTAGGGGTGAAAACATTGCAGAAGGAAGGGTCGGGGAAGTTGGTCGAAGAGACCTGCTCGACATGGATCGTCTCAAGATCATCTGGAAATGAGTAAGGAGCCTTTTGTTAACTTGGTCTCAGATGACGACAGTAGTGAAAGTCTTGGTGAATCTGAAGATTCTGATAGTTCCGTTGATTCAAATAATTCTCTTGGTGCACTTATGGATATGCTTGCGATGAAATATAGGAATAGGAATGACAACAAAGAAATGAAATGGAAATCTTAGCCTGGTATGCTTTCTTCATTTGAAAAGGATACTGAGCTCTGTATGAAAGCTGTTTGTGCTCTATATCAACAGGAAATATCCGAAGAGGAAATATCAGCAAAGGGGTTGTTCTTTGACAGTGACACTCTCAGGTATATTAAGAATTCTATGCACTTTTCTTGCATTTCCAATTCGATTATACTTAAAACTGCATTAAATTACAAAATTTTGCAGTTACAATACATTGGCTTCTTCAATGTTACAAGAATTTGTAAGCTTGTTGGTTTACATTTATATACTGTCCATGTTCAATTACTACTGCGCAGTCTGCGCCTACTCTTTTCATTTTCAACTGTCGAATTTATTGGTTGTTTTTGAGTATCTTAATTAGCCATATCATATAGATTACGCAATTTATTTAATATTTGGGTCTACAAGGTATCCTCTGATTCTTCCAGTAGTTAGAGCATTAGTACTTGTACATCATAATGTCCGAAGACTTAATTTTATACTTTGGAATCAAAAGGCGTCCAACAGAAATGATCATATCATATATTAGCTCTTGTCTCATTTCCCAGTCAAAATATAACATCTTTACTGAAAACTTGTGGTTGTGAATTCTCATTACATTTAGTGGAGATATAAATTAGATGATCATGTAACTTTGTATATGGATTATCATTAGAGATTGGTGGCAAACGAAAGTTTAGTGGTCGAATTTTCCATGATTGTCTGATAAAAGATTTGCTGCCTTCGGTAGTTGTCATGTGAATGGCGGGAGAAAGCTTTTTTCTTGCTCGTGACTGCACGTGCACAGGGCAGGAATGCCAGCCAGCAAAATGTTCATAGTACAAAATGGAAATGAGAAGAATCAACAGTAGTATCTTTTCTTGGTTTTCCATTTTCATACACTTTTAGCATAGATTGATATTATCTCTTAACAGTTGTACTACTTTGGCTAAGTTTCTAATGGCTGAGGACTGCAAAGGTGACGTAAAAAAGTCTGTGAACGAGTTGGAGATATTCGATTCTGAAGCGATCATTGACTGCAAGAGGTTGGCTAGAAGATACTCCATGCAGTTATTCGATATCTACCAAAATGGGAAAGATCCTTTTTTCCTTCCAGCTTTAACTTCCAGCTATGGAGATCAAACTGCCAAGTGATATATTGTTGTGTAAGTGGCCTTCACTTTTTTGACTAGGCATTGCAATTTTGCATCTACCTTTTAGCCTAGCCTCCTCTAATTTTGTACACATGGAATGGAAAACTGGTCAATATACCAAATGGTAAATTGGATGTGTATTGACTAACTAAATATGTATTGAGTCTCCAATTTAGTAACTGATATAATGGTAGTCACAATTCAGGTTGTTTTAGTAGGTGTACATGGAGAAAAGCAACCCTAGCTTGTTTAGCTCATGGCGTAAAATCTTATGAATCTTTTCTTTTTGGAGTTATGTCTCTTAATTTTCTAAATAGAAATAGTAACAAGGTAACTGACTGTTGTTGGAAAGTTCGCATGAAAAAGGAAATCTAATGTCATGGGTGCATCTTTTGGGGTCTGATGAAATTTTTCTGGTTACAGAAAGGTTCATCTCTTGGGGTCTGTTGTGATGTAAATATGTTGCATTAGCACTTGTTGTGTGATTGAGTTTTCTTTAGCCATTAAGTTTGTAATAACATTTTATTTTGACAAAGGCAAAGCCCGCCAGCACCATCTGATGCAAATGTTTTTAGGATTGATTTTAGATAAGTTCTTACAATATATCCTGTTTATTTGAGCTTTCTGATATATCTGTTGAGTATTGCATTTTCATTGAAATTGATAAATTTTCAAATCTTATTGTATTTTTTATTACACCATTCAATTTGTTCAGATTTATCAGTTCTCGCTTCTCAGACCTTTGCATCTAGAGGTTCACTGACGGCCATGCTCATGTTGGCACAAAGAAGAAAAAAAAATTTAGCTGAGTAAAAAAAAAGGTCTTCGCATCTAGTATCCAAGAAACTGTAGACAAAATAGTTCATGCTTCCGATTATTGAATTTGGAACTTACTTTCTAATCTTGCAACCCATCTATTGTGGAAGTTTACCCGACACCGTGATCAAGATTGGTACCTAATGGTGGTCTTACATTAAAAGTTCTTGTATGAGGTTGTTTGATTCTTTCTTTATGTGGTTCTGATCAAAATCAAGTGGAATTTCAGAAACTGATCATTCTTATTCAAATGCTTCTTGGATTTGGTGTTTTGAAATGCCGTCCTTCAAGTTTTGAGAATCAGTGTTCCAATTTGTAATACTATGTCATAAGCTGTCCAGTTCTTGTTTGCAAGCTGCGGTTCTCATTGATTGAAAATTGATGCATTTCTGGGTTAAGATGTGTACACGAGGAATTCGTCGGTTTGCTAATTGCATTTCCAAGTGTTGTTATACTTCAGATTTTCAAATTTTCAAGTTTATTTCCTGCAAACTGTGTGCAGCATAATGTTCAGGTTATCTTTGTCCCAGCAGTTGCTCTTGTTGTGCTTGGATCACAGTGTGTGACGCTGGTGGTATTCTAAGTCTGGCATTATAGCTTGTGAAAAATCATCAAAGCCACTGTTGGTGTGTTCGATAGTTTGGCTTCACTGAAGCATCTTAATGGTATATAAAGGTGTTCTGTATTCCTTGAATGTGGATGCTGAGAGTTCATGATACTAGGCATAATATTTATCACTACAGTATGTTCCTGGACATTAATATTTATCACTTAAAAGTTGAGCTAGTCAAGTCTGTGATAGTTTTCCTGGACATGATACTAGGCATACTGAAATTTTGTTAAACAATTTCTTCTTTATCTAAAAAAAAAAACTGTAGATAACTTGGCTATGTAGTTGTTTGGCCAACACCCCAAGTAATCTACAGTAATTACTTGGCCGACTAAACTACTGAGAGTTCACATTGTCTGGATATTTCTAACTGCAAAATGCATCATGTTCACACTCATATTGAAATAAAAAAAAAAAAAAAAAAAAAAAAAAAAAAATTTGAACCATCCAAAACATGGAAGAAGGAAACAGCAGTTAATCATGACCATTCAGTCGGAGTCCGTTCCCAAGGGGATGTTGGTGAACTTCTAGGAAACTTATTTTTAGTATGTCTTTGATTTAGAAATCTAGTTATTTTAGGAATCTAGTTTCAGCCTGCCTATATATATAAACTGGCATCCCCTTTCTTCCTTCCTTCATTCTTTTTTTTTTAGGGTTCGTTGTTGAGATCAGCTTATTGTAATACACAATGGGAGCAATAAAACTGGATTCTCTATTATCTGAATTAAATTCTTTAAACCTCAAACTCAATGGCACTTCATCTCCAGCTTCTTCTTACCTTGTTGTACCTTTGGATACAACTAAACAAGTTCACAGTAAGAATGTGGTTGGTCAGAGGCAGATGGGTTTTGTGATGAGAGTACCTGATTATTCCAGTAACTCGGAAAGCTCCGGTGACGATGATGATGATTCAGTTATCGAAGAGAACCGGAGGCAATTGATGGGTCGAGTCGGATTGCTGGATGGTGTTTTAGCTGAACTGGAGCATGAACGGCGCCATCAAGGGAATAAAGAGAAAATCAGGAACAAAGTACAAAAGTTACAAACTGATTTGATGCATCAGTATGAGAGGTCAGCTTCTGTACTCAGCCAGCTTGAAAAGGATGGAGATTATCAAAGGGAGCTAGAAAGACAGTCAGATATGCAGCATTGTCGCACAATTGCAGAAGAAAGGGACAACCACTTATTAGCAGTGCAGAGGGAGCATGAGCTCCAGTCACAGATTGAAGAGCGAAAAATAAAAAATGCTGCTGCTGCTGCAGCATTGGATGAAGCTAGAAGAGAACAACAAGTTTTACGTGAAGAGAGGCTTCGAAAGGAAAACCAGGCTCATGAGCAGAAAATAAAAAAGCTGCTGCTGCAGCATTGGAGGAAGCTAAAGAAAGGAAGAAGAGAGGCTTCAAAAGTTGAAGGAACAAGAAGAGAGGCTTCAAAGTTCAAGGAACAAGCTTTACGTGAAGAGAAACTTCTTAAGGAAATTGATGATAAAATCCAGGCTCTCAGATCGACTTCTAGTCAGGCTTTCCGTGATCAGGAGTTGCAAATTGGTCGGCGGATAAGGCAGATATCCGGGAGTATAGATAGTGTCATAGCAAAAGCGAGTGAACTGATTACACTTCTTAATGATCCTCTACTATGTCCTCAATCAATTAGCGCTGCCATATTCGCAAAGAAGGTTGTGTGTCAATGCTCAAACCAGAGGGCAAACTTTAACAGTAATGCATTTGCGTATGGGTATGTCATTGTTCTTGTTACTGCACAGGTTCCCCTTGCGATGGATCTTCTTCTTGCGGAGCTTCATAAGGCTTGTATATACACTGATCCCTTTAAAATGGTGGGCTTCGAGAAGATGGGAAGGATGCAGAAAGTTACTTGGAAGGAGTGGCATCTTATATGAAACTCTATGGAGCACTAGTTCAGACGGAAGTTAGCGGTGTCGAAACCTACATGGTCTGAAGGAAGGTTGGGCATGGGTTGCCAGGTTGTTGAATTCACTGGAACCCAACATATACACAGCAGTAGCTCTCAACAACTTCCTGGAAATGGCAGGTTTTGCACTCTTCCGGACATACAAAACTCAGTTCCAGAAGATGCTAAATTTTATATCTCGCCGCTTTGTGGAGGCCCTGGAATCAAAACAAGATCCAGAGATGAAACCAGTCATCGTGCAACTTAAAACTTATATCGACACAAACCAATTCGTCAAAGGAACCAGAAGGAAGGCTTTGAAAACTTGTTTATTGTCCGAGAATTGAGATGGCTATGCCAGAGGCGAATTACAGTCTTCCACAGAACTACCATTCCCAGCAGAATTATCATAACTCAAATTGAGTATCGTTGTATAAGAGTTTGAAGGAAATGTATCAAACAGCAATAGCAATTATGTTTCATTATTAGCAAAAGAAATCTTAATTATTATTTTTATTTGGATAAAATAAATTATTTTATTTTACGCCAGAATAAATTACAATATCAGTCTACAAGCTACCTTTCTGATTGATCCTTCTCATGGATACAAAAAAACTACATATATAATTTGAAGATCGGCCAAGTTAACATTTATGATCTTCTAGATGGGATTTGTTGATTCATGATTCTCATTAATTCTTCGTTAACAACTTTTTCACTTACAAATTGCATACTTGGATTCATCTTCAGTAATATAATACAAGTAGTAGTAGCCATCACATTAAGCCCCATCACCAGCAGCTTTGCCTTTGGGATTTCTGTTGATAGATGGGTTTACAATAGTGCAGTGCCCCTTAACCACATCCAAAACCATTGGGAACCTGCGAGGCACGTACACAACAACAAACATTAGATTCATCTTCCGAAAAATGAAATAAACAGATTATATGAGCAGGATGTTGGGTCAGATTTGGACTGGAGGAACACAATAACAAATTAGTTTATGATCCGTCAGAGATATAGTGTATGATTGTCAAAGAGCCTGTGATCCAAAACACCTATCGATTTTATTCAAACACCTTAAGAAAATTGACAAACACACTTACATCAAGAAGTCCAAAAGCGAACCAGGATGTGCCGCTAACAAACAGATACAGTGATAAGAAGAAGCACACACACTCCATACTCTTTGTTCGAATAGCCAGTTTCTGCAATCAAATTATTGATAATTATGTTAACAAACACAATCTGTTTTACCTTCTAAATGATGAATTACAAGTAAAACCATTAAAGAGGAATTGAGAGCTGCTTTACAAGAAAACAAGGTAAACCTACAAAAAAATTAGTCCAATACTCACCGAGATGGAACCCTTTTGGGATGTGGATTCAAGTTGAAAAATAAAAATGGACAAGATAAAAATTTTCCTATGGTCAGAGATATAGTGTACTACCTCTGTGAAAGTATCTCTTTTCCAAAAACGAAGGAGTAATACTCAAGAAGAGAGAAAAATGTTGAACAAGTCTGAAGTTCTAAGAGAAGAACAGTAATAACAGTAGTGATATTATTGTTGGATCCAATTCTTCTTGCGAAACTGAAAATCCTCGCATAGAAAGAGGGATAAAAGGGCATGATACGTTCAGGTGGTAATTACTAGTTAATATATTATACTAGGTAACTGAACTTGCCAAATTAAAGCTAATCTCATGAATCAAAACAATGACAGGAATGCTCATACAAAGAACTATTAGAGTATAAGAGAAAATCATACACTTCAACAAATAAAGTCGCAATAATCCTAAGATAAAAGTAAGCTATTGGCATAAGATCTTCACCTGATAAATCAGCATTCAGCATTCTTGTCAGTTTAGGACATATTTGTTTCATTTGTGATTTTTCCTTCGCTTGTTCTTCTACTTGCATATCCGCTTCTGCTTTAGCATGAGCCTCAATGACTCGTGTGTGTGTATATTTAGCTTCTCCTAGAACCTACATAGACACTACAAAAATGCACAGATATACACAGATTCAGAACTAACTACTGATTCTTTTGCTCTGCCATAAACAAGTTAACTACTGATTCTTTTGTTAACTGTAAACCACATCAATTTGGCGAGTAACTAACTGATCACACATGTTCTAGTAAGATCATGACAACCAACACATGAAAAGCTAACAAAAACAATTTAGCAATCACTTAAAAGAAGAATTGAATTTATGGTCCTACTGAAAATCAAATAACTAAAGCCCTTAATTATAAAGAAGAATCTGTATGCTTTGGAAACAATAGATAAGCCAGCCAAATTCGATGCGCAAAAAGAATTTACTGACTCTTACATGCCTATCCATTCACTTTTTTCTCTTTGTATTTTAGATTAGCATGTAAGTTATTTAAACACAAGTCCATAGGATTTAAATGTTATACTTTGGAATTAGGAAACACTTCTTTTTTATTCAGATCATCTGCATGTCTTTTTCGCATGCGATGGAAACCTGACTAAAGAGCTTCTTGTCCTTTAGTTTTGGTAACAGACTATGTATGTTGGCCTCAGGAGTAGTCAAGGTTCATGTTCTGTTTTAGATGGTGGAGACTGCATTAAGATATCATTCTTTGCAACAAATAACTGCTGGCAATGCCACTTTCTAGGTAATAAAGACTAGCCCTACGATATTTCTCGCCAAAGCCTAGATTACAGGCTCTAATATGAACTAGTTACTCTGTATGGCTGTAACAAATTATGAACATTGAAGTATTATTGAAAGCACAAAGATAATTCAGCTACAACATTGCAAGGAGATGTCAATTCAAGCATAACCTTTGAGCTATAGATTCGATCAGGCACCAAAAATGCAGGAGATATCAATTCAAACACAAACACAAGTTATACATGAAGGAAATCCAAACTAATAATTTCAGATAATGTCTACAAAAAAAATCTTTTCTAGCCATTGAAATGCAAGCTCCAAACTGATCTTTCCATGTTCAGACAAAGCAAACACAACTCTGAATCAGAAATGAATACACCCTTATATTTCTCCAACTAAAACCATTTACATACTTTGTTTCCAACCCAGTGATTACAATTTCAAGATCTTAAATTTTCTGCAGACCTACTATTCTACAGAAGTTTCAATAGCATACAAATCGCTCAAACTACCACGCAGATAGTTTGAGCGATTTCTGCTATGGAAACTTCTGTTGAATAGCAGGTCTGGTCTGCAGAACTATTAGGGTCTGTACTCAACAACTGATTTGTTTTTCTTTGGAAATGCGCATACAAAGAACTATTAGGGTATAAAAGGAAATGTTACACTTCTACAAATATAGTCGCAAAAACCCCAAAAAAAAAATCTGAGCCATATGATTGTTGAGAATGAACACAGAAGAATAGAATTCTGAATACCGAAAGATAAAAGTAAACCAAGTAATATTGGCATAAGATCACCTGCTAAATCAGCGTTCGGCATTCTTGTCAGTTTAGGACATGTTTGATTCAATTGTGCTTTTTTCCTTTGCTTCTTCTACTTGTATTTCGCCGCTCCTGATTTAGTATTAGCCTCTACTACTCGTCCTTAACCTTTAGTCATATCTCTTCATGTGTGTGTATAATTAGCTTTTCCTTGAACCTGACATTACAAAGATGCACAGATATCTCAAAAGACGTACATGCATGATTATGTTACACAAATTCAGAACTCAGAACCAACTGTAAATCACATCAATTTGGTGAGTAACTAACTGATCACACATGTTCTAGTAAGATCATGACAACGAACGCATGAAAAGCTAACACAAGCAATTTAGCAATCACTTAAAGAAGAATTGAATTTATGGTCCTGCTCAAAATCAAATAACTAGAACCCTTAATTATAAAGAAGCATCTGACTGCTTTGAAAACATTCAATGACTCTGACATATCTATTCATTCACTTTTTTCTCTTTAAATTTCAGATTAACATGTAAATTGTTTAAACACAAGTCCTATGGTTCCATAGGATTTAAATGTCAGAGAAAACAAGTCCAAGGTTTAGGTTATGCTTTGGAATTAGTAAAAGCTTCTTTTTATTCAGATTGTCTGAACTCTAATATCTTATTCGCATGTAAATAATGAACACTGAAGTTTTATTGAAAACACAAAGATAATTCAGCTACAACATTGCAAGGAGATGTCAATTCAAGCGTAACCTTTGAGCTATATAGATTCAATCAGGCACCAAAAATGCAGGAGATATCAATTCAAACACAAACAAACGCTATAAATGAAGGAAATCCAAACTAATAATTTTAGATAACGTCTACAAAGAACATGTTTTCTGACAATTGAAATGTAAGCTCCAAACTGATCTTTCTATGATCACATAAAAGCATAAAAAATCTCTAATCCAGTGACTACAATTTTATAAGACATTAAATTTTATGCAGACCTACTATTCAACAGAAGTTTCAATAACTGATTTATTTTTCCAGCTTAAGAGTCTGTAGTCGAACATGAAAGTCAGGCCAAATATGATATCCTGCACCCAAAAAAAAAAAAACAAATCATAAATGTTAATATTGGGATCTAAGACAATAAAAATATCAAACACCTGTATTTTACAGATCTTACCAAGAGAATCGTCTCCGATTGAGTGCTACTGTTTCCAATTTGTCCATGGAAGAAACCCTACAACTTAGATTTTGGAGGATAAGTTATTATGACAAAGATTTCAAAGATTTGTGTCTTTGATCTCCACCAAGGTGTGTAAAGCTTCCCACATGAAATCGGAACTACTTTCATCATAACTCTCCATCTGATTGATTCTGGTAAAATCAAACTCTCATCAGAACAACTGGTTTTACCCTCAAGCACCGCCTCCTTCGGACCTCACTCACACTGCTAGTCCCACTCTCCCTCAATCGCTACCAGAAGAATTAGGGCTGGGAAGATTTTTATGAAAAATTGCTCAATTTACTAAAATATCCTTAATCTGGTCTAAATGGATATTTGATTGCAGCCCAATAGGTAAGCCCAGTTATTACAATTTTGTT
>JAJJWW010015104.1:0-31746 GCA_023531295.1 Papaver armeniacum
GGGGGATTTTTTTTTATCTAAGCAATAAAAGTAATTGAAAGCAATAAAATAATTTGAATAATCAATAAGGAGAAGATATTGGTCACGGGATAGTATCATTCACAAACATGTATTTTCATCAATGATTAGAATTGATAATTTAATCTCTCATTTACTAAACCTGGCATTTTTAGGGGCGACCCCAAACGAATTAGGGGCGACACTAAAAGACAAAAAAAGGTCACCCAAACGTAAATCTAAGCTACCCCTTATCTTCGATTTTTCAAAATGGCCAATATGCCCTTACATAATCGGTAGCCAACACCATAATCGGTAGGTTAAAGGTGAATTGGTAGGTTAAATTGAAACTATACCTACCGATTATTGTGTAGATACTTCGGCTAATAATCCTTTTTATAATCGGTAGCTTATCCAACTTGTAAGACTACCGATTATAAGGAGCCCCATATTCAGCCTTGGCCAAATTCCATAGGTTTTCAGGGGTGCAGAACGAACCATAACCACTTGGCTTGAGCTGTGGATGTAGCCATAATCGGAAGCCTAATAGGTTACATACACTACCGATTATAAGTTGCCCCAAAATGAGTTTTTTCTAAAATCCTTCACGTAATGAATTTGAAATCTACCATAATCGGTAGGGTATATAATTATATAACCCACCGATTATAACGAGCCCCGGATCCAACCTTTGCCATAATCACTTGGTTCGTGTACACAGCCAGCCATAACCACTTGGTTTGTGTTTTGGATGCAGCGTTAATCGGGAGTTAAATATATTACCAAACCATCCGATTATGGGTTGCCCCAAAATGAGTTTTTTCTAAAATCCTTCATGTAAGGGAATTTGAAATATCCCATAATCGGTAGAGTTAACAACTTAACAACCTACCGATTATAAGGAGCACCAGATCGAACCCTTGCCAAATTCCATAGGTTTGGGGTGTACAGAGCCGGGCATAACCATGTGGTTCGTGATTTGGATGTAGCCATAATCGTAATCCAAATAGGTTCCACAACCTACCGATTATACAGTTGCCCCAAATTTAGTTTTTTCTAAAATCCTTCTTGTGATGAATTTTGAAATCTACCATAATCGGTAGAGTTAACAACTTAACAACCTACCGATTATAAGGAGCCCCAGATCGAACCCTTGCCAAATTCCATAGGTTTTGAGTGTACAGAGCCAGGCATAACCATGTGGTTTGTGATTTGGATGTAGCCATAATCGGACGTCAAATTGGTTCCAAAACCTACCGATTATAGGTTGCCCCAAAATGAGTTTTTTCAAAAATCTCAATTTTTTCGAATTTGAGAACTATAATAATCGGTAGTTAATATGACTTCCGATTATACAGTTGCCCCAAATTTTGTTTTTGCAGAATTGTCAATTTTTTCGAATTTGGGAACTAGAATAATCGGTAGTTAATATGACTTCCGATTATAAAGTTGCCCCAAATTTCTTCCTCGACGAAATCACCAATTTCGGGAATTTTGGAGTTAATATAATCGGTAGTCTCGTGAGGTTGTTTTTCCTACCGATTGTTATACAAGCCATATGCGCGCGTTAGGCACAAAATCGATATTAATCGGTAGTATAATATCGTTACTAAGCTTCCGATTGCTTTATAATAATCGGGCACAAAATAGCTTACGATTATGTAAGGGCATTAACGTATTCTCCGCGTTTTTGGGCATCCCTTAACGGTGTATATGGGTTGGGAATAAAAAAGTCGCCCCTAATTCGTTTGGGGTCGCCCATAAAAATGCCAGGTTACTAAAAGTCCTAGGATACCTTGATCGCAAGTATATCCCGCTAATTCCCTGATTTCATCACAACCACATTAAAAGATGCATATGTGAATTCTTCCTAGAAAGCAACCTAAAGTGTAAAAGCACAATTAAGTTTAACTCCCTCAAAGCACTGAGTTCTATGGAATAAGACTAATCAAGGCAATCAAACGTGTAAAAGCACTAATTCAATTTAACCAAGGTTATGATTCATATGCAATTATAAAGATGTATCACTACAAGCAATAACCACACTAGGCTACTTAGAATCAGGGATAAACAACTATTTCGTATTGAAAACCCTAATCTAGCAATAGAGATGAATGTAAATCGGATTGATTCCGGACTCAACCAAACAAACAATCAAACCATATGACAATATTAATAATGAATCATAAACAATAAAGTATTGAGACAAAACTAATTCATAGATTCAAATAACATGTTGAGAAATCAACTTTATCCCATAACCAATAATATGTGTTTAGCTACTCATAGCTATAGAGTTCATCATAAAAATATTAAATGAATAGAAGAAGATGAACAAAAGCAAACCCTAGAAGCGTAAACAAAAACGGCTCTCTCCAAGTTCCAAGAATAATACGTGATCTAAGTTGTAGAAATCTTTCCTTTAAATAGCTTTGCTTTCCAAAATTAGGTCTAGTCTCAAAGGTCCAATAGATAGAAGTCCACCAAGCCCATATGTAAGAAAAACCCATGTAGAAAATATGTCCCAAAAACTGTCGCCGGAAAAACTGGTATTATGGCCGGAAATTGGCCGGAGAAGTGACCGGAAGAGAGCTCAGGTGACCGTTAAAGTCAAACCCGGTCATTGGTCAACGAGTCAGCTCGGTCGGGTCAACTCGGTAAGTCAACTCGGAAAGTCAGACCGAGTCGGATGGGCGAGTCAGAATCAGCTAGGCTGAGTTGCCAAGCCATAGTTTTGCACAGGCCAGAGCTGTGCATTTTTCAATCATTGTGCATCATTCCTTCTTCTGCTCAGCTTCAAACAAACATCATACCAACCCATCTTGCAAGCCTTAACTCATCCCCGCAAATCGACCGACCAGTAACCACCTCTTCACTTCTTGTCCTGTCACTCGCCTCAAAGCATAACAACATTCATTCTCTCGCAATACAACCCCTTGCTTCACAAGCTATAAGCTACAACACCTCTTCCATTTCATCATCACCTGTGGTTCCATCACCACCAGTTTCTTGATAATCACCGGCAACTTGTCCACATTCTGTCACTGCAGTTCACAACCCATCCAAGCCATTCCCATGCTGCGCCAACACTATTCCGCAGTCGCGACTCAAAATGCATCAACCTTTCCTTGCAACCCCATTCGACACATCACCACAACTACTCCACCACCACATCAGACTTTCAAACCTACACAACCCATTCAATTCCAACCAGAACTGACTCAAGTCAGCTTCTCTATCTGTCTTTCTGTCATCTCATTGCAGCACCATCACTTGCAGAAATGCATTCCAACACATCTCATTTATTCATTCCCTGCAATGTTCTCCTAGCATACATCTAGTGCAGCTCATAGCCATTAAGTCATCAAACCCATTCAGTAACTTTAGTTCATCTGCAGTTACACACTTCACAACTCCAGTTCCAGCAACTTGCAACTTCCTGTTCAAGTCCACCAGTTTCACTGCCTCACATCGAACCACCAGTGCCATCATAGCCTGCAATCTCCTAAAATCACCAGCAACACCTTCATCTCTCATTGTATAACAGCAGCAACAGACTCCTATGGCCTAGCCATCTGAAACAAACTTCCGTCACTGCACCTGCACCAGCAGAACAACAGAAACGCCACCGTGATACAAAGAAAGAACATGCCTGCAAAACCAACTCAGCATCAGAAGCACAGAGCTCAACCAAATCCACCACTAAAACCTCCAATTGAAGTAGCTGCAATTGTATCTCTCTCTGTTCTTTAACATTTCAGTCAAAACCATGCAAATCACCATTAGCACCAGCAACAGCCCATTATCATCATAGCACTACCCCAGATCAGTTTCACTACAACTTCTTGTGATCTGACCACCTGAGCTGCACCTCCACAAAACATGTTGCACAAACCATTCGCCATCTCAGTCATATGCATCTGCACCAGTACCAACTCCTTCGTGCCAACAGTAGTAGCTCAGCTCCATTCCCATCTGTTCTTGGTATTACAGCATCTGTCGAACTCAACCCAGAGCCAACCACTATGACCAGCAAGCTCAAGCCAGTTCCTTCTTTGTCATCTCCATCTTGGTCTCTTCTTGTCCCTGAAACCACTAACTTCACCACCATTACATCCCACTATTGCCATTCATTACTGCCGATATTGGCAGCAGCTCACATTCACCTCAGTTCCTCCATTTCTGCCAACACGAGCTCGCCATCCAACTGCCTTCATATCACTGCCAATAATCGAGTTCACAGCTTTTCTTTCTCATCATCTCTGTTGTACTTCCATTTACAACGGCAGCAAATCTCGAGCTCCACCAATCCATGTTAGTTTTCTAGTTCGAGCACCACATCTCTGTCTTTATCTCCAGTAACACCCACGATACCACAGCTCCAAATCCTTCTTGTCACTTCCATTCTATCTTCATTGTAATCGCTGTTACCAAACCACAACTACAGCACAGCTCTTTACTATCACTGTCATACTCTTTCTCAGTAAAATTCCTCTTCCGATTCAACCTTAGTCTTCAATTGCTTAATAACAACTCAACACATTCATTCTTGACTTCAATCAACAGCAGCCCTGGTGTTCTTCCCCGATTTGATTCGAATCCTCCAACACACATCTCAACTTTCAATCTCAGTAAACCCTAACTCAATCCCCATCTTCTAATTCAATATCAGTTGAGCTACAGACTCTGATTTCTCGATCCAGACTTCAGCTTCTAAATCTTCTCCATCAAACCCTAGTTTCATGGCATGTTCACGTGAGAACATCAACTCTCTGTCAATCTCAGAATCAAATCGAAACCAACTTCAAATCATCCATACCCATGACTCAACAGCTTCTCCGTCTATCAATTGTCGAAACCCTAGCTCCTAATTGCAGCAGGTTCTTCTTCACCTTCCATCTCAGTTATGGCCACAACCCACTACAAATTCTTCCACCACAATAGCCATCTCTCCCTGCATCTATCGATCTCTCTGATAAAACGGTGCCGCCATGATTTCTCTATTTCAGGCAGAGAGTAAACTAAATGAAGGCTTCTCTGAATTTTAGGTGTTTGTGTAGGAATCATAGATGGTTATAGCCACCTAGATAAGGCAGATAAGGGGTAACCAAGGTGATTCTAGGCACCACTCATAAGATAAGGGCCATCATGGTTGTTTGGCCCCCTTTGCTTCTCTAGACTAAGTTGTAGTGGCGGTCTTCTATCGTCGGCTTGGCTCAGCGTCGCTCTCAATAACAGTTGCACATGAAATAACGCTTTTGCCTTTTACACTCCAAATGGACGATTTCTCCTTCTTTTGCTCATAATGACTCCAACGTACCTAAACACTCAAAAGCAAACATAAGATACATAATTTACAAGAAAACTCACAAAGAAAGCATAAACAATAGATAGATATCACGGTGTTTTACAACACCTATCACATTGCTCGGTCGAACTTGCATGCGTTGCTATCTCAAGCATGTTTGTCAATGTTAGTGATCAAAACTATAAGTCTTGATTTCTAGCCTATTATAGCTAAAGGTCTCGGACTAGGATAGAAAGTGTATTTACTCAAAAGTCTATTTACTCTATCTCCTATTCTTGAGACAAAAGTCGTTTTGATACATAAACTTTCATTATACACATTTGTTATTTCGAGCCGAGTTTATCTCGCCTATCTATTTCTCGAAATATGTGTTGGTAAGTTTTCACTTTAGCCAAATTCATCTTTACCTAGTGACGAATGTCATGTTATGTTTCAATCACTTTGAAAGTTGCTCTGACGAAAAATGGTATGTGAATAACGGTTATATAACGTCCTCTGAGAATGTTTCAATGATTGAAATGAGAGTTTAGATTACATAACCATTGGTAGGATATAAGCATTGTTGTGGAAACACATATATGTATAAGTTCTTATTCCTTGAACCAAAGTTTGCAAACTTTGTTGATCAAGAGAAACGGAATGTGGCGTGAGCCAAGTCCGCGAACTGGCGGAAGTTCTCGACCCGAGAATTTCTGCTGGAGTTTGTGAACTCCTTCCATGAGCTTAAGTCCGCGAACTTGAGTAGGTTATATCTAAAATCGGTTGTTCTTGAACTCATGTTTATTTAAACTAAGGAATGCTTTTGCAAACCGTGGCTATAAAGTTCATGAACCGATTCGAGTGAATCAAACCGTTTTTGCTTCGATTGTGTCTTGTGTAGTTACATAAGATCTAAGCAATTGAACAACTCTCTAACTAGTTCATTTGAGTCATTTGAACTAGTTATGGTGAAGAAGAATACGGTTGATATGAAATTGCTCATATGGCTAACCATTTGGTTAACTATTGTTGAACCAACAAATGTCAATGTTTGGGAATGGTTACATAAACCCAAAATTGGACATTTCATTTTTGTGTAACAATCTAAGGTTTCGATCCAACGGTTGAGAAATATTAGCTTGAATCTAATCAGGTTTTCATCTAACGGTGAATATTAAATGCTTTGTTACCAAGCTAACATTGATTGCAAACCCTGATTTGAAAGACTATATAAGGGAGAACTCTAGCAACTGGGAAACCTAATCACCACACCTTACGTGTGATACTAGTTGCATAAGCTAGAGTCGATTCTCCTTTAACCTTGGGTTTTCTTTTCTAAACCAAAGTTAACGACTTTAAAGACTTCATTGGGATTGTGAAGCCAGATCGATACTACTTTTCTTGTAGTTGTGTGATCTCGATCTTGTTGTTTCTATCGTGATTTGAGTACAATTGGAATAATTGGCTTGAGATTTATATCTCCGATAGGCAAGATAGAAAAGAAATCACAAACACTTCGTCTCATCGTTTGTGATTCCGCAATATCTTTTTCGCTGCGTCGATTAAGATTATTGTGAGGTAATTGATAATACTAGATTGTTCTTCGGGAATATAAGTCCGGGTTATCAATTGGTTCCTGTTCACCTTGATTTATCAAAAGACGGAACAAAAACTCATAGGTATATTCGTGGGAGACGGATTTATCTATTACCGTAGACTTTTCTGTGTGATACAGATATGTTTATTAAAGTCTTTGACTTTGGGTCGTAGCAACTCTTAGTTGTAGTAGGCTAGTGTACCTTGGATCAGTGTGAGATTGATTGGGGTTCAACTACAGTCCAGACCGAAGTTAATTTGGAGTAGGCTAGTGTCTGTAGCGGCTTAATACAGTGTGTGTTCAATCTGGACTAGGTCCCGGGTTTTTCCGCTTTTGCGGTTTCCTCGTTAACAAAATTCTGGTGTCTGTGTTATTTCTATTCCGCATTATATTTGTTTATATAATTGAAATATCACAGGTTGTGTGTTGTTCAATCAATTATAATAAATGACCTTTTGGTTGTTGATTTAAATTGATTGAGACTTCGATATTGGTCTTTGGTACCATCCAAGTTATCTCTCTTTGATAAAGACTCACAGATTTCTATTTGCTTGAGTAAAGATCAAATCAAGAGATTGAGATATAAACTCTTTGATATACTTTTCTCTAGATTGAGTCTGACTATCTAGTTGATTCTCTAGAAAGTATATTGGAGTTTGTCCATACAGATTGCTAAGAGAAATATTGGGTGTGGTTGTTGTACCCCCGCTTTTTCAAATACAATTCTTTGTGATTAAAAGTAATGATTGCAAAATCTTAACAATTACTTTGGTAGTTGATAATAAGATAGATCTAAGAACCTGACAAAGGAGTTTATTGAGATAAACAGAAGAGCCTTTTGTCGAACTCACATCACTTGGTTGAAAAGAGTTGATACCAAACAGATTTGTTGTTCCTTTACTGTTTGGAATACGAACCAAAGGAATTGTTCCAAGTACGTGACTTACTTATAAGTTGGAGGCATGGGAATACGATTTTAACTAGGTGAACTATAGGTTTAATTGCTTGGTCTCAACTATACGGGTTGGTTTGATTTTGTATAGCGGCTTAATCCTGAGAGTATTCAATTCTGGACAAGGTCCCGGGGGTTTTCTAAATTTGCGGTTTCCTCGTTAACAAAATCTTGTTGTGTCATTTACTTTTATTTTCCGCAATTATAATTGTTGTTATTATAATTTAAAGTAAATTACACAAATGTTAATTCCTATTTACTTGATAAGTAATCCTATTGTGTTTGGTTAAGTCCGAACCTTTTATCAAGTAAACATACTTCGTTGTTGTATTGTCTCGATCCCGTATCCATAGAATATCACACGAAGTGTGAACCGATTTGTTGTATTGTATCGACTCAGTCCATAGACAATCACTTTCGGAGAAAGGACTTATAGGTGGAAAAGTTTTAGATTGAGGTATATTTGGGTACCCTCATCTTTTCACAGGCACTTCGTCTCGTAGTCACTGATGTAGCCGATTAATAGTATTAATTGAAATACTATCTCAGAGAAGAGAGTAACCTAATTAGGCAAAATCTCTTACATCCGCTAGTTTAAAGACTGCTCTGGGATCAAGAATCGTCTACTAGTACCGTTGGTGGGAACTAGAGTTTGCATTTTTATTTTAGTTTTCGATTATTGATTTGATTGACTAGCGGTTGTTAACTCTTTATTGCATCTTGTTTGATTATTCTTGAGAGCCTTCTCTTCTGACATAAGTTCACTCCAACTAGATCAAGAGATTAGCGGTAGTTCGTATTTGATTTTAGATATGTTGTTCACTTGTGATCATTCATCGTTAACAGACTCCATTCTATGCGTGATCAATCATAAGTTGGAATCAAGTTTATTATTTTGCAGGTACAAAAGACTATTGAAGATTTGAAGACAAGAAGATTATCTTATTAGTATCGTATCTTTGTGATTTGTTTAGTGCACAAACTTGATCGGTCGGGATCCGACTAGATATTTTTTATCTTTGGTAATGCGATTGATTGAATAGTCGTATTTAGACCGACAAGTTATCATTTGGTGGTAGTCTTCAGTATCCAAATCTGGTAGTTATGTTTGACTTGATCTGGTTAACTTGTTAATCTAGATCTTGGAAGACCTAACCCGAGTAAGGGGTTTAATTGATTTTAAACATAAAAGCCTTTATCAAAGATCAACTATAATATCTCTGATTAACTTCTTGGGATAAGAAGAGTGGTTACCAAATAGATTAGTCATTTACTTTTTAGAAGACAATTTAAATGGTTAAGTGCTTAAAGTCTTCAGAGAGACTGAAGCAACTTAAGATAGTGGACTATATCTTAAGATTCACGTGTGTTGGCCAGATTGGTTGCAGGAGCAGGGATACTGAGGAAACTAGGTAACTAGGGGTAGTTTACTTGGTCTTAACTATACGAACTTGGTAGTGGTATTTATAGCGGCTTAATTTTGAGAATATTCAAAATTGGACTAGGTCCCGGAGTTTTTCTGCATTTGCGGTTTCCTCGTTAACAAAATTTTGTTGTGTCTTTACTTTTACTTTTCACAATTTTATTGTTTTAGTTATAATTAAAAGTAAATACATTGTACTTTAATCCCAAACACTTGGGTTAATCCCTATAGTTAGGTTCAGTTTCGAACTAGTAACTATACCAAATGTATACCTTGTGGTTTTTATCTTCTTAACAATCTCTGTCTATATTAGATCATGCAAGGTATCAGACTTATAGGGTTATATCGAAAATATTGTTGTGTACTTGGTACCGTCGTCTTTTCAATTGGTATCAGGGCGGGTAAACACGAAAATATCTAACAATATGTGTTTGGTGCTATCCAATCTATAAGACTTGAATCTAAAATGGTTGTTGAGGAACCTGAGAATGATTCAGTTAACGTAGCACAAAATATCAAGGTTTTTGAATTAAAACTTGATAAAGATATCCCATCTAAACCAATATATGTGAATCTACTAGATAGGACAATCTTGTTAGTGATGTAGAAACTGTTAAGCAATACATAGTAACCGTTAAAGATTAGGTATTGCAATCATCTCCAAGGTAAAACTTAACTAAATAACTTTAATAATTGCAAGATGATAATATTTGAAGTAGCTAATGTAAACACATAAATAGGCTACTCCAAAAGCTAGTGTTCCTCCTTAAAACAGTAAGTATAAAATTTCTACAAGGAGTTAACCAAAAAAAAAAAGCTAATCAGTTACCGTTGGAAACATCATTGATTTTGAGGCCTTTGAGTTTGTCTTCAACATCATCCACGAACCCTGCAGAGAAAATATCTTCACAGAGGAGATCATTGACATGAGATTTCATGAGAACAAGGTCTATAGAAACCTTTTTAAACTCAATTTTTCAACAAGTTGAATATTTGCTTCCTCAAATTGTTTTAGAAAATCATAAACAACATTAGCAGAAATCTTCTCTTCTTTCTCTACATATTGATGATCATAACCAAAGTAACAATTCACTTCATCATGATCTTCAGTAGTATTATAAAAACGATGTGCGCGTAGATAATGTAGTACTTGTCCAAGATATGACCAGCTCACTTTGTCATATGTGAAAAAGCGGGGGTCTAACAACCTCACCCAATATTTCGCTTAGCAATCTGTATAGACTAACTCCAATATACTTTCAAGAGTATCAACTAGACAGTCAGACTCAATCTTAATAAAAAGTATATCAAAGAGTTATATCTCAATCTCTCAATTCAATCCGCAATCAAACAAATAATAATTTGTGAGCCGGATTGAATATAAGAGAAATAACTTGAACGGTACCAAAGACCAATTTTCAAGGATCAATCAATTTCAATCAACAACCAAATGTTAGATTTACCAATTGATCGATTCAAGGCACAACCTGTGATATTTCAATTATATAACAAAATATAATGCGGAAAAGAAATAACACGCATACACGTAAGTTTTGTTAACGAGGAAACCACAAATGCAGAAAAACCATGTGACCTAGTCCAGATTTGAACACCACATTGTATTAAGCCACTACAGATACTATCCTACTACAAAGCTAACTTTGGTCTGAAATGTAGTTGCACCCTAATCAATCTCACACTGATTCGAGGTACAGTCGTGTTCCTTACGTCTCTGATCTCACCAAGATACTACGCACTTGATTCACTTAGCTGATCTCACCCACAACTAAGAGTTGCTACGACACAAAGTCGAAGACTTGATAAACAAATCTGTATCACACAGAAAAGTCTATTGAATAGATAAATCTGTCTCCCAAAGATATACCTACGAGTTTTTGTTCCGTCTTTTGATAAATCAAGGTGAACATGAACCAATTGATAACCCGGACTTATATTCCCGAAAAACAGCCTAGTATTATCAATCACCTCACAATAATCTTAATCGATTAAAGAAACAAGATATTGTGGAATCACAAACGATGAGAGGAAGGTGTTTGTGACTACTTTTCTATCTTGCCTATCGGAGATATAAATCTCAAGCCAATCTTACGATTGCACTCAATCATGATAGAAAACAGCAAGATCAGATCACGCAACTACATATAAAATAGTTGGGTCTGGCTTCACAATCCCAACGAAGTCTTTAAATCGTTAACCTACAAGGTTTCGTGAAAAACCTAAGGTTACAGGAGAATCGACCCTAGATTATACAACTAGTATCACACATTAGGTGTGGAGATTAGTTTTCCCAGTTGCTAGAGTTCTCCTTTATATAGATTTCAAATCAGGGTTTGCAATCTAAGTTATCTTGGTAACAAAGCATTCAATATTCACCGTTAGATGAAAACCTGATTAGATTCAAACTAATATCTTTCAACCGTTAGATCAACTTAGCTTGTTATACACAAATGAAATGCACCTTCATTTAGGTTTAGAGTTCTTCTTTATATAGATTTCAAATCTAAGGTTGATCAAGGTTTGCAATCTAAGTTATCTTGGTAACAAAGCATTCAATATTCACCGTTAGATGAAAACTCCGATTAAGTACTAGATTCAAACTAATATCTTTCAACCGCATTAGATCGAACTTAGCTTGTTATACACAAATGAAATGCACCTTCATTTAGGTTTGAAATCTTATCCCTCTTCTATTTAACATGCACACCCCCTTCAAAATACCAAACCCTAATTCTAAACGTACACTTAGCAACTCCATCGTGGTTTAACAATATTTAACCAATGGTTAGCCATATGAGCACTTTCATATCAACCTTATTCATCTTCACCATAACTAGTTCAAATGACTCAAGATATGATGAAATGAACTAGTTAGAGAGTTGTTCAATTGCTTAGATCTCATAGAGAAGTATACAAGACACAATTGAAGAAAAATCGATTTTGATTCACTCGTATAAAATCAATTCATGAACATCATAGCCACGATTTTGGTTTGCAAAGCCACGGTTTGCAAAGATTGCATTCCTTATAATATAAATGTTTTAGTTCATGAACAAACCGATTTTAGAAAGTAACCTGCTTAGGTATGCAAATGTGTACGCATACTTAAGTGACCAGATTGAGTTTGTTTTCACTTCCAAACTACAACAGAAATTCACGGACGTGAAACTTACGCCAGTATGCGTACATACTTACCCGGATTTCCAACAACCGCCAGTACACGTACGGGTACGCATACTTTAGGTTCCCGGTTTTGGACTTTTACACAAATGTGAGAACACACTATGTTTATATCCAAACATGGTTACTTGTTCTAAACTCTCATTTCAATCATTGAAACTTTCTTAGAGGATGTTAAAATAGTCGTTATCCACAAACTATTTTCATCAAAGAGATGTTCAAGTTATTGAAATAATCAACATGACTTTCGTCACGAGTAAAGATGAACTTGGCCAAAGCGAAAGCTTACCAACGCATATTTCGAGAAATAGATAAGCGAGATAAACTCGACTCGAAATAGCAAATGTGTATAATTGAAGTCTATATAGCAATACGACTTTTGTATCAAATAGGAGATAGAGTAGATAGACTTTTGAGTGATAGATAAGTTCAAATCTCCACATACCTTTTGTCGATGAGGTTCCACAAGTTCCCTCGAGTAGTTCTTCGTCTTCATTTGATGAACGTGGTGGAGTCTAGAGCTCAACTACACTTACTATCCTAATCAGAGACTTAGCTATAAGTAGACTAGAAATCAAGACTTATAGTTTTGGCAACTAAACTTGACAAACAAGCTTGAGATAGCAACGCTTGCGAGTTCGACCGAGCAATGCTCTAATAATATGCCTTGGACATATCCACCTTAAGAGGAAAAAAAAAAACCTCTTGAAAATCTTGCTTCTTCATTGAGTATAGAATAGTAACCCTTTTAAAATCAAAATATTTTCACGGATCAGTATTTCAATCAAAAATGCATTCTGGGACCGAGAGATGAATTGTTGCAAGTGATGTTTCAACCTTTTTGAGACCAATTTCGCCACCGCCTTATAAAGAACACCACTCAAAAATATTAGCATGTTATCTTCTACATACATTGGATTTTTACTTTTTGGTATCGGAAAAATATTTGTGTGATTCAGTAAGCCATGAATAGATCCAGTTATGAAAATATTTTGAATAATTTTTGTTACATCAACACCAACAACACTCCAAGTCTTCTTATTGAAAAAAAAAAAAAAAACTGGATATCCATCAGAACCATGACTACCCGTCGATTTCATTTTCGAAATTATAATCCATATTTCCTCTTTGTAGGAATTCTACTTGCAGTTCCCTCACATGGCGTATAATACTCAGAAGTAAGATAATCTCCACTCATTTGTTCATAATCTGGTTGTGTGAAAATTCTTTGGAAATGTTGAATAAGAGTTGGTGTTATTTTTTCTTGACCATTGCGCCAATTTTGATCTTCTTTTTAAAGATATTCAATTCTATTTTTTTTTCTTTTTTTCACAATTGAAAGATGGAATTGCCTTATATTTTTTTCACTATTCTTTGCCTAATTAATCTTTAACTTCTACTCCCAATAAGATGCATTTATTGCAACTTAGTCATTTAGTTGTGTCGTCACTTGTTTTTTCTTACACAAACAAAAAGTAGTAGGCCTTAGAAATTGAACATAAGGTAATTTAATAAAAAAAAAAAAAAAAAAAAAATTTAACACAGACGATTCAATATGGTTTCATAGTAAGCTTCAGGCTTAAATTGGGAAAAGGTTCTAACAATGGGACGTCAAGTGTGGAGGCAGATAGAACAGTGATTGCTTGTTAGTCTTGGCAAGTGCAAAGCCCCGGCATTTCAAAAGATAAGCACCATTCAGCTCAGGCCCATGAAAATTAACTTTTGTCATGGATGAGCATTTAAAGCCCAGTATTAGGACTTCCGCCAAGAGGCTCAAGTCGCATAAACTGCTTTTAGAACAGGAAAATTAGGTTAAGGCCCCAAAAAAATATTATTCTTATTGGTAGGCCTAAAATATTTTTTAGCTACCGTGAGACCCATAATTATCGGGAAAAATATCGTTTGGTCCTTTTTTAGGTGGTCCCATGTCTGTTTAGTCCTTTGGGAAAAGGCCTTTACTGTTTGGTCCATAATAATTTAAAAATATAAAACAGACAAAATTACCCTTCCGTGTTAATTTTTACTTATTTTCTTGTAGCAGTTCATTCGTCAAAATGAACTACTGTTAATTTCTACTTATTTTTTCAGAAAACATATAAACCATAGTTCAATCCAGAAATGAACTCCATATAAAAACCTAAAAAAACCAGAGTTCATTCTAGAAATGAACTCCATATAAAAACCTAAAAAAACCAGAGTTCATTCCAGAAATGAACTCCATATAAAAACCTAAAAAACAGTTCAGTTCATTCCTAAAAAACGAAATGAACTGAACCATATAAAAACCTAAACACACAAATCTTCATCTTCTTCATCATCTTCATCGATTTCAACAGCATCAGCAACATCGATCGTCATCAAAACAGCAGCAACAAACATCAAATCGTCTTCATCATCTTCGTTTCAATCTTCATCTTCTTTGACAGCAGCAGAAAAAGTTAAAATCAAATCTTGTGACGAAGAAACAAATAAATCTATCGTCGTCTTCATCATCTTCATCGTGTTCATCATCATCTTCAACCGCAACAGCATCAAAACAGAGAAGAAAAACAAAGAATCTTGTCGCAAGTCGTCGTCTTGTTCATCATCTTTATATACTCATCGTCTTTATCATCTCTGCAAGTCGTAATAATCATCTCTGCAAAATCAAAACCCTAAAACTCACACAAATCTTCATAGTTTATGCAGCAGCAGAAGAAAAAAGAGAGAGAGAAACTAGATCTGAAAATATGGAGGTGAGAGAAAGTAAATCTGAAAATGATTTCCCCCACTCTTGATAATTGAGTATATATGTCCTAGGGTGACGTCATCGATGATGTAATGGTCCCAAAAGGGTATTTCTGCCACTCCAAGATGAAAATTACATCATCCATGACGTCACCCTAGGACCAAACCATAATTTTTAGGATCAAACTATAATATATTTTTTCAAAAAGGACCAAACAGGTAGTTGACTGAGTCAACTGGACTAGACTCTCTCTAATATATTATTACTAGGACTAGATGATATTTCCTACTTATTCAAAATTATAAAAAGAGAGTAACAAGACAAAGTTACCCTTAATATATTTACTTGTAAAAGGAAGAAATTTTGGATTTTATATCTACTCAGTAAAGTGTCCGTATAACGAGTTATGCGTCCTATTTTTTCAGGGGTATAATTGGTATACAAACTTGAATACAACACATCTAAAAAACCGTGCCTTAGAATTTTACAAATTTCATCTCGTTGGAAAGCTTTTAAAGAGCTCTACAAAACGAGTACAAACAACAATATCAAATTTGAATTTTTTACGAAAAAAATCAAATGGTGATTGTAATTTTAGGGAGAAATTTCAAAAACTGGATACATCACCATTATGCAACCACCATAAATGATGCATAGAACATTATGCAGACACCACAACGGATGCATAACAAATTATGCAACCATATTTTGATTTATGCATCAACTAGTTAGGTTATGTAACCACTAAAACGATTGATATGCCTAAAAATAACATTGTAACAAAGAAAAAGGATGCATGTCACGTTATGCAACCACCACAAAGGATGCATAACAAATTGTACAACCATATTTTGGTGCATGCATCCACTTATTTAATTATGCACCCATTAAAACGCGGTATAAACCTAAAAAGTAACATTTTCACAAAAAAAAAAAGAATAATAAATTATGCGGTCATTTTCTGGACTGCATAACAAGTTATGCAACAAAATTTGAAGCTGCATAACATGTTATGGAGCCATTTTCTGGTCAATTTTAATGCTAACAAAAACTTTGTTGCATAAATGGTTATGCTGCCATTTTCTCGAATGCATAACTCTATTTTTTCGGATGCATGACAGGTTATGCAGCCATATTTGTAGCTCTATAACAGATTACGCAGTCATTTTATTATCTTAGCGCTAACAAAAAAGTAGCTGCATAATGCATTATGCAACCATTTTTTTTGCTGCATAACAGGTTATGCATACATTTTCATAGCTGCATAACAGATTATGCAGCCATTTTTCGGTTGATTTTCGTACTAACGAGAAAAAAAAGGCTGCATGATGAATTATGCATCCATTTTCATGACTGCATAACAAGTTATGCAGCCATTTTTGTAGTTGCATAACAGATTATGCATCTATTTTCTCAAATGCATAACATGTTATGCATCCATTCTTTATGCACTTGAAGGGGGAAAAAAAAGTTCCATAATATCTTGTGCAACCATTTTCTCCTGCAACCACTACACAAAAATGCATGCAGCAATATAAACACCAAACACTAAAAAAACAAGAAAAATGAACTTACAAAAATCCTTCAACTACAATAAAATAATAAGTCTTACAATTACAACAAAATACAATTAGTTGTTCATCATCAACTAGAGTGGCACTACCAGCCACCATCACAATCTGCAAGAAAAAATATTCAAATTCTCAGTCTATACTCACCTTGCCAGTCGGTGAAAACAATAAATGATTTATTTGTTGTTCCTAGAAAAAACTCGAGAGAAACCAAATGAAAAAACAAATAGACCACAAGACGATCATATTAGTACAGTGAGGAGACCACAAGACGATCCACAACTTGAATTGAGTTCAAAAGTCCCCCTACTGAAAGTGAAATAAAGACCGAATTCTAACATTCTTCCATTAAACGATCCGAACCCCTGACTGGGATGACTAGTGGGGGTTTCACCACCCTTCACATATTTAGTGAATCCTCTTCCATCCACATTATTACGCTAATTGTTCCATTTTACTTTCACACCGCTGACTGCATATCCAAACGTATATGACACATAAAATTACAAAAATGTTTGTACACGGTCCCTTTGTGTAATAACAGTGTTGCACTCTCAAATGAATAATCTATGCATACTATCCACATGAATAATTTCTCAGCACTCAATCGACATAACATTTCAGCATACACTTACTAAAATTGAACGGTTGCTTTAACCATTTGCATAGGATCTGTAAAATTAGAACTTAAAAACTTAATATGAATTTTGATAGTAGCTCATAATGTTTTTTTTTTTTAATTTACTCCAAATTTTTGAAAGAGATGTAACAGTACAGAAGAAAGAAAACACATTTAATTCTATAAATCTGATTAGATGGTAATATTTGATCACCAATCACCACCCCACTTTCTATAGGATAAGGAAAACACAATATGATTTCTTATAGAGTATGCAGAAAAATTTAAGTAGTGTCCTTAACAATGTGTAAATGGTTAGCATATATAAAGGAAATTTTTTTTGTAAAAGAGATGCACGTATACATCCTACATGCTGAGAGGCCCATATTCTCAAATCTCCGCGCTTCATTTCTGGGAGTTTAGGTAAAGATGCACGAACACTTTCGACATAGTCCTCCGCCAAAAACCACTTCTGGAAGGTCTGGTTCAGGGAAATATCGATAGTCTGCACGTCCTTTTTTCCTCATGGTCCCCGTTTTCTAAACAGCCGACACAAGGTCAGTCAAAAAAAGTTGTAAGCATTTATGCAATTCAATTTGATCAGCCAGGCATATTTCCCTTTTGAGAGGAATAAAATTAATATCTAAATGATTGAAGAATGAATGAATGAATGAACCAAGTTTATCTTTCATATAAGAACTCCAATTCTGTATGGCTATCATAAAAGAAAAGGAAAATAACGTCTCTGCAATGATATGGACTAGAATTGGAAATTGATCTTCATGAATCATGATACAAGGTTGTCAGAAAACCAAGAAATAACACCACACCAATGCCAAAGAACATATCTAAATTACTAGACATACCGCAGGCAACACTTCATTCTTTTATTCCATTAGAAACAGCCAAGCACTAAGTATTTATACATAACATTTCATTCTACTTCTCTTCACTCTTTCTAACTTTTTTCATTCTAAAGCAAACGTTGGGACTACCTACCTAGGTCATTTGTCGAGGGACATGACGCGGATTCCTGCAGCACTACAGTCCTCAATTGCTTGGTGTACCTCCTTCCTTAGAGGGTCCTAAAGTTCAAAAATAAAACATACAACATCAGTTCTCCAATATCTAGCCAAGGTCATTTAAGATGTAATTAACCATTTATAAACATGAAATGATGCAGTGCACTAAATCACCCTCAGTCCAACTAAGCCGACAAAAATGAGATTACTCTCGATTGAGGAATAATTTGATGGGTGAAGTAAAAGCTCGTGAGCTGGATGGTCTTCATCACCGTTATAAGTTATGAATTCCGCAAGCTCATCCTCGTAGGAAAAACCCAAACAACGTAGCGCAGTTGAAGACATCTTATAAAGAGATTCTAAAATAAGGGTAGTGCACTGTGATCCAATTTTACAATAGAACCATCGAGAAGCTGAATGTAATTACTTCTCTCCAGTAGATTCTCTACCGCACCCTGCCAGAAAAGAACATGATTTATGTAAGTCCAAAATACAGACGAGCCAAAAGATTTTAAGATCATCAAGAAGTGAGAATACATAATAGGTCTTGTTATACAGTTCGAAACCAAAATGAACATATAATAGATCTTGCTATACAGTTTAAAACCAAAATCTAAGAAACTGGAAATTAAGCAAGATAATCCAGCAACCAGAAAGAATTTATTTTTGGATGCACAGGCAAATCTACACCAAGATGAGCATGAGTTTAATTTCACCTCTTTCATACACTTACAAAATCCAACTAACCGAGTCCCGCTTTTAAATGTTTCCTTAAAAACTTCATGCATCTTTGCTTTTAAAGAAGGCTCCTGTTTTCTTAGCTAGAAAATTTCTTAAGAGTCTAAATACAGGGATCGAAAGAACATACCTTAACTAGTAGTGTATTTTTCCTAGATGATGAGTTCAAGATAACTCCCATAGACTTTCTATCGCAATCAAACTCAAGGGTTGCAATCCGACGTTCAACAACTCCCCAACACTTGCAACCTTGAACAATGGAAAAAATTCAAAAGCAGATTGAGTTAACATATAACAAGATGTTATTTATGAAAATATCATTATCCATATGAAAATGATAGAAGCGCACCACATATCATTTCACTCACATGACAAAACATCTGAAACCGTGACGAGCGATCAAGCCCTTCAGGAAGCCCCAATTTCTCAACTAGAACCTGAAACAGAGGAACAGACAAAGGTCAACAATTTTCTTTTGAAATCAAGCCACATATTTGTTATAAAACAATGTCGCACATTATATTCAACAAATATAATAACCCATGATATATTATATATTATTAATGGTCATGTTTCACTTTTCACTGATTTCTAGATTCACCAACAGTAGACTAGGAACCATGATCCACATCATCTGCCTCTATATTATGGTTCTTAAACAGAGTGTTAAGACATCAAATTAAATTAAAAGAAATAACCATTATGAAACTATAGAACACGCAGGAACAAAGCCTTAATAAAAACAAAATTACCTTGAGCGCTGCCTCAGTAGGCATTCCATTGGCAATGTACTGTGACCTTGATTGTGTCACAGATGCATCATTGTAGACGGCAGCTATTTTAATAATTGTTTGCAGATTTGAATCTAAACGACCAGCTGGCCAATCATGAATTTTCTCGTCCAAGGGACTATGTGGTTCCATCAACGATGAAAGTGCGAACCCTTTCAGTATCAGCTTCCACTGCCACTAGCTTTGAAACTGCCATCTGATTGGTGGTGAGTGTACCAGTTTTGTCAGAACAAATCACAGTAGTACAACCCAGAGTCTCAACACTGGGCAACTTCCAAACTAGTGCATTCTTCTGAGCCATTTTACGAGTTCCCAACGCCAAACAAGTTGTAATGACTGCTGGAAGACCTTCTGGGATTGCAGCAACAGCCAAGGCCACAACAATCTCAAAGTAATACGTGCATTTCTCGATAGAGAATTTGAAATTAGTAGGCTAACTGTTCACGTACTCCCAAGCAAAGAATTACTTAACGTTAATCAACCATACAAACACACATATAACTCCAATAAACTTAGACCCGAATATATACAACTTTACTCAGTTGACCAAGAAAAACCATTACCTCAAATTAGTTCCACTCAAGCAACTAATATCAATTGCTCCTTCAGTTTGATTCGATTCAGCTACCCATCTCAGGACCATCAACAATTTCCCATTTCAAATCAACCAACACCTAATAAATTCTTCATCACCATCACTGATTCTCAGAAACCTTAAAATACAACCCTAAATCCTCTTTTCCCTTGCTCGAGTTCAAATCTCAATTCAGGTCTTCAAATCATGCAAACCCATCCTTTAATTTCTCAATATCCATCCCTAATTGAATTTTTAATTAATTTTGAAAACCTAATTCACTGATTCATAATCATCGCTGAAAATGGAGAATGCCACCTCTTTTCCCTTGATCGCTACACAACATAACCCTCCTTCCTTGCTTGTGTTCAACTTTAATTCCACTCAATTTCGTAATCAAATCAAGAAACCCTAACCTTTATTTCTCACTGACTTGCTCTTCTTCAATCGATGAGAAATCTGAACCCAATCAAAATCTCAATTTTACCAACACCTTCCTGATTCAATTAATTCACTCAATTTTTCCTTGATTGACATGAACGGTCACTCGGTTCCTTGATCTCAATCACCAACTCGAATCCTTCCTGTAAACCCTAATTGGTTTTGATTCGTATCTATAAATTGTTCAGCATTTATGTGAATCAATCAATTTATCTTCTCTATTCGGAAATGGAGGTAATCAGAGATGATTTTAATGGAGAAGAGATTGAGGTTTAGAGTTTCTCTGTTTGAGTTTGGGGACGAAGAAGAATAAACAACGAAGGAGAAGGAAGAAGAAGGAAAAAGATAAAGGAAGGAAAAAAAAGGAGGAGTTGCCGGGATTCGATCCTGCAACCTTTGGGTCACTTTACCTAAGATTTTACTAAACTACCCCTCAACAATTAACATATTTCCAACCTCCGTGTCCTTTTTTCTGCCCACGAAATTTACGAGATAACCCTTCATTTTGTGTTATATTTACGCTAGTTTTAGTGAGAAATAAATGCGTGGAGGGGCTCTTTAGTCCTTTTCGTTGTTGATTGAAAATTGTTTGGGGACACTAAAATCAATTTTTGTCAATCGACTTGATTTCAAAAAAAGTAGGTAGTATAAAGGTCCGCCGACATTTCCGGTCGCCCGATGACATTAAAGAATCGCACATTTACAAGATTAAAAGTGGTGTACTTTACTTAGCAGTGTTCAAATTGTTAGCAGTGTACGCACCTTAGTTTTGATGATACAGATTCCGTGAAAGAATGGCTTTTCTTTTCACCTAAAAAAAAACAAAATTACTTAATCAACCAAATCATCAGAAAAAAATCAAATAAGATACAAAATTAAAAGCTAAAGAAATTCAAATCGATAATATGGGTAAAAAAGATTAAGATATCCGAATGGAAATCTGACCATGGATTTTCGAACCAGATTAAACATAGGGAGATAAAAAAAAATCAGTAAGGAACCCTAATTTTTTTTTAGTAATCTCAAAAGATAGATCTAGATTAAATGATGAGAGATATGCACTTTATTTGATTAAGAAATTTAGTTGTAATCAGAGTTTTAACATTTCAAAATTATAAAATAATTTGTTAGGAATTTTAACGCAAGATCGAAGATTTGAGAAGACACATGAAACTTATCTGCGAGGTCATCTTTGTTGATTGAATCACCATAATCCATTGTTGTTGATTGAATCACCATAATCCACTGTTGATGACGACCTTCATCGACTCTTTGTTGATAAAATCATCACCTTCTCTCTCGCCTTTCTGGAGGTTAGTTTGGGAATAAATACAAAACGAAAATAGAATTTGGGAAATTAGGGGACCGGGAGAAATTTTGTCTGTCAAACTGGGTGCGCGCATGACTTTGTACGCCTGTGGGTTTGAGAGTGGAAAAAAACGGAAAAACGGGTTTGACAGTAGTTTTCACTTTCAGAATCTTGTACGACAGTCGCATAAGTTGCGAATAGGGAGTAGTAAATATTGTTCTGGCATCCCACTCTAAATGGAAGCACTTGGTAATAGTATCCCGATCGCACTGTTCGGACTAGCTAAATATACAAGCAGCGGCATAATGGCTTCCAAAAAAAAATGGAGTAGATTTCTGATGGCTTCGGATCCCCTGTCCCCTTCTTCCCTATCCCCCGGTGCCCCCCCCAATAATATGTTGACACTTGTTCCTTATTTACCTCCCTAATTTCAGTCGGTTGGAGGATCTAGTTAGTTTGAGTAATAATAGCCAGAAGATAATCACTTTCCTTTAATTGCATTATAAGCTAAGTCCGAACCAGATTCCAAAGCTACATTTCTTCTCAAATATTTTTTTCCCTGCAAGTTCATCCTTTTCTTGATTGTATGTACAACAAAGATCTGCTCAACAAAATATCCTCCATTTCCATTTTAAATGGTAAAGAGAATAATAGAACTGCAGATTAGAATGTAACTCGGAACCTTTCTTTCTTTTCTGGTTATATGAACTCACTCCTAATTTTTCATCTAGCCTTGAAGAAATTCTATGAGGACAAATGCAGAATTCATTAACTTTAAAATTTTCTTGAGTCATCAATGGGCTATAGGTTATGCGCTGCTTACTCTCTGTAATAATGATAATAATAAGCAGTTTAATGTAGTGTATTAAAGTACAAAATATGTTAACATTTCCTCTATAGTACTTTCCTTTGTCGAGTTGAACATCTTCAAAATTAGACTTAGCCGCCATGCCCTGGCCTTCATCGTATTGAAGCTATGCTATTATCGTTGGCTACTATGTAAACAATAATTGCTAGGGTAAGTGAAATCTACTGTAAAAGAGATTTTGACGATCATGTCATGATTATTAGCAGAAAATCGAACTTATAAGCATTCGTCAATTTCAGTAATGGAAGTTCTGGTGCTACTATAATGCTAACTCCCTTAGATTAATTAAAACTTAAAAGGAGAAAAAATTCCCATAAGAGACACGAGACATCAAGCTATTGTTACGAAATAGCTTCTCGAAATGTTGATGCCTAGAAAAGCAACGCGAAGCTAGTTTCCATTGATGTTCTCCCTTCAATGGAAAAACGATGGTGATTAATTAGGAGATATTCAGTTCGGGCTTAGCTTCATTCCATCGAAGGAAAGAGAATATCTTTCGGCTATTATTACTCAAAATAACTAGATCTTCCAACCGTCTGAAATTTGGGAAGTAAATAAAGAACACGTGTTAACATATTATTTGGGGGACACCAGGGGATAGGGAAGAAGGGGACAGGGGATCCGGGCGTTTGAGTCCAATTTTGTGCACACTCCTTTAAAGAGTGTGCACGTAACAAAACAATCTCATTGGTTGCTTCAAACATACCATTATCTAATAAATAAAATTGAGTTTTCTTTTTCTTTTAATTTGATTTAAATTTTTAAATGGTAAGGATATATATATCACATCTAATAGTTACCTGGAATATGTGATTTTTAAAACAGGAAATAAATATTAATGTTTAATTATCAAATTTATTTTTCAACATTATGGAATTTTTTGACCATTAAAACAGATCATGCATAGTAGAATTTATGGAAGAAGGTGAAATTTAAAGTTTAGCAAAAATTTTCTATTATCTAAAAAATAACCAAACGATTCTGAATTTGTTTGAAAAGTGAATAAACGTAAACAAAACCACGGAAACATGGTTTTCTAACAAGCTAATTAGAGAAAGAAGGACAACACATCGCGCATTATAAGGCTGAGAAACTGATATGATCTCATCATCTCCTAGCTTTACTTTAATGAAATACGAACACCTCTAGGTATCTGTAATTTGGGAGTGCTACACAATCGGTAGGATATGCAAGTGTTACACAATTCGATCAAAAAAAATGCAAGTGTTACACAATTGATGGATTAAAGTTTAATCTTTGGTAGGCAAGGCAAAGATTCGATAGGGCCCAGGAGTTGTAGCAGGACAGTTTTTGTCCGTAGGAGTAGCAGCAGCACTACTAGTAGTTGGACTCCATTAAACCAAAATCACTTAGCATCAGCACAATTAGAACTGATAGCATCAGTACAATGAAAAAAATATATAACAAGGTGATGATCAATTACTTTCCAGTCAAAATTAATCATTTATTGTTAATTTTAAGAATCCTACATTTTAGGTAATTATTATTCCAAAAATATATACTTACCTTTCTTAAATTTGAATCAAATTAAAACAAAAATAAAATCTAATTATATTTTTAAGATAACAGTTTGTTTAAAACAGCCAATGGGAACGCTTTGTTACGTGCACACTCTTTAAAGGAGTGTGCACAAAATTGGACTCCGGGCGTTTTATGACGGGGGCATGGGGACAAATCATTTCTTGCCATGTGTATTTCTTATTAAATGTTTTAACAAATTCTGTTGCCAAAAATATCAAGGATCAAATATCACCTATAAACATTTAAATATTTTTGGTAACAGAATTCGGTGATAAGAAAAACACGTGTCAAAATATGATTTGTCCCCATGCCCCATCATAAAACGTCCCCATCAAAAATTTATCCAAAAAAATGTAGCAATATAAGGTTTGATCCCAAACAGCACAATGGGTTATGGCGACCGGGGAATTGGGTGAAATTTGTTCCATAACAAACCACATCACTTTTCTAATGTCTTTGGAAAAATAAATCATGTGGTCATTTCATTTTCATTCATAACATAGACAGCGGCATATTTTCGATGGGTGCTTTTGTCATCACATTCATATCCTAAATTAAGACAAGGAAATCCACGTCTTAAAACCAAATTAAGACAAGAAAAACTGCATCTCGAATCTTAATTAAAAACATTTTGATCGACATAGATATGTAATCTTCTTTTAAGGCAAAAGATTAATGAATAATTAATAGCATATGATACCCTTGTTCCTAAAGTGCAAACAAAATTTAGGGGAAAAACAGAACAAATAATGAAAAAGGCAGAGAAACATAATCTTGGCGCTAGGTGTTTTATTCTATAACATTTTGCCAGAAATTTCAAATTAATTTGATGTTTAATATGGTGCTAATTCATTTTTACCTCTTGATCTCTATAATTAATTTAATCACCTCACAATTGTTGTTTCTTTGATTCATAAATAAGATACACTAAATCCATCGAAGATCATGAAGACTTTACACTAATAAGGGAGTATCCCCGGGGACTTGATCTTGTCCAGTGATCCGTACACACCCATTGTCCTATTAGAAAATTTCCAAGTGTAATAAGCAGTTTTTTATTAGAACACCTTTACAGGAGATGATCGGTACTCTATATGGCAGAGTAGTTTACAGTTTTTTTTTACCCTTTGAAACAAAGTTTTGTCTAAAAGGAACTTGGCTGTTGCGAGTAAAAGACCCAGTCGTTAGTCGTAAGATCGGTTCCTATGGAATGAATAAACCATCAAGTTTGTTTAGTTTGCTCCAACTATTGACTCAACAAACATGAAAATGGATATTCAAACCAACAAATTTGTTGATTTGTTCATTGAGTTGGAGGATGTAGCGAGCGTTTGATGATAGGCCGGGCGAGCTAGCCTCAAACGCTGGCGTTTGAGGCAAAAGCGCTGGTGCTTTTCGTTTCTGCGCGCGGTCTTGATTAAAGCGCCAGAGCTTGTCCTTCCAGCGCCGCGTTTTTCATAGAAGCGCCAACGGCTGAATCTCGACGGCTGAAAATTCTTGTGATCTAACGGCTATAGTTTTTGAGTTCTATATATACTCCTCATTTCATCTTCAAATTTACATTCACACTTCTAGTCTTCTTTACTCTTCTCTGAGCTTAAAAAAATTCTTCAACTTCAACAAATTTTTCAACTTCTTGAACATGTCTCGGCCCTTGTTAGTTCGGCGCTCCAGTATACTAAAGAAGAAGATGAATCTATTTGCGAAACTATGTTTTTTATTTACTCGCCCTTGCTTGACAAACTATCCATGGGTGAATTTACGGGTGGTTATTCACGACGGGTTCGCGGTGACACCGTGTAATCCGAGTCGTCGTGCTATATGCGACATAGAAAATCTTTTTCGTACAATTAAGAAAGAAGTAAGTGAGTTTGTAGCTTTAACCATACAAGCCAATCGATATAGACGAGAGGTGAAGGCGATCGAGATGGTAACAAGATCTTTGGCTGAATGACGAAGATGGAAAATGTAGCTTTTCCTTTCGAAAAATGTTTCGAAATCCTTAAGGTGTTGAACAGTTTCAACCCCTTCTTTGAAACTAATGTAGTCCGCCGTAATTCAGTGAAGCTAATGTAAAACGCTTAATTTTAAAGCTATTGTAGTCCGCCGTAATTCAGTGAAGCTAATGTAAAACACTTAATTTTAAACATATGTAATTTTATTTAATTAAGACCGTCGTACTTTTAAAACTAAAATTACATATGTAGCAGAATTAAAAATTACAATCTCTCTAACGTCGCTCATCGCTAGCTCCCCCATTGTTATTTTTACGGAGTCCGTGTCGCAAAACCTGGGGATAGACCTGGGACATTCCCACTTGCCTACATATTATATAAATTTCCATATGTTGATAAACCTGGGGATAGATCTGGTTGACCAACATTATGCGATTGGAAATCATTAGGCGATTCTTGGAAAGCACTCGGTGCACTCAGTCCTCCAAGCATATAAGATGTTTTTTGTTGTTGTGGTGGTGGTGTAACATTGTAGCACCTATCATTTGGGTTGTAGGGCGAGATGATGATGAAATGCGCCTAGGATCTATCCGAAATACTTGAGGCTGAGATACAGGCACAATTTGTGGTGAAGAAGTATTGTGTCGTATGTGTGGTGAAGAAGAACTCTGTCGTACTTGTGTTTCTCCCACCACTGTATCATCACTTTCGTGCCATGATCTGTTGCTCCGGTGGAATCTGAAGACCGTGGCCGCCCGTCATCATTTACAATTAGACTCAATCCAGACCGCCGCCCATCATCATTTTTAGTTGGACTCAATCCAAACATTGTGTTCTCGTGCCATTTCCGACACTCATCTAAGTGTGTAGCCATAATTTGCCGAGTCATCCAATGCAAATCGTTCGATTAGCTCCTCAACTCTCCCTTAGTGGCGGTCACATTGTAGTAAGGATAATCACGTTCCATACCTTGGGAAACAATGGGGATCGTGGTTGGCTCACCTTGTGAAGTAATACTTGGAATCTCCCAACGAATTTGGGCAAATTCGACGAAGATGGTGAAGAACTTGCACCCGTGGTGGGGTAAGTCATAAAGCATGGCTCTTTTGGAGGTGGATGGCTAGGAACGATATTTGCATCATGGGGACGGGCGTGATAACTTATTGGGAGATCAAACTCGTAGATGTGGGTGTTTGTGTCCCAATTACAAGATGCGAAATCAACGCGTACCATTTGACATAATCCGCTTCACTAATATTCGTCTGTGTATTTAGGTCATACCTCGCCGAATTGGTTCTTCTTAGCCGTTCAAAATCTGATCCAGAGGTTTGCATCTGTTGTGGCGGGTTAATTGCAATTGCATATATACCTTGCATTTGATACTGCAGTCTTTCTCCCGGGTACCAAACCCCTTTATCCAATGGTGGAGTGTAAAAAACAACTCTACGCAGAGAATAATTAAGAATACTTCGTCCAGCATCAGCATCAGCATCATACTCAGAAAAATCAATGTAAGGGTGAACAACGACGTTGTTGTGGCTCCAAGTCATTTGATGAAACCTATGAACAAAACTGGAACCCGAGATGTCGCTGCCAGTTCCCTTCGCTAAGTTGGTCGAGATGTACATATCCAACATTGGAAATCTTTGGGTATCGTCGTTAAGGATTGGTTTACCAACACGGAAGTAGGTATACCACTAATACTGTAAATTACTCCATAATTTTAGTATTTTGACTTAATCTACATTTGCTCATAAAAATTACTTAAATTTTAAAATAATAATTTTGATATTTACCTCTATGATGCCCCGAGAAACCGGTGAAGTTATCTCCTTTGCACGCATCATCCATTACAGTACAGTGCTTTAAACTTGCGGATCCCCAGGTCATAATCTGGTGCTTTGTCAAGATCTTCTAACGCTTGAAGCCAACCAACACAGCAACGAAGTTAAGTTTGGAAATAATGTACGACCAGAGTTTCCATAAGATAAACATCCTTTAGAGTTCAGGATAGTCATCTACATGCTCTGGGTTTCTTGGTTGGTTAAGGAAAAACTTCAACGCTGAACATTTAATCCCACCTCCTTTCAATCGTTTATAACCTTCAGCTATTCCTGAATCTATAAACGATGGAAAAAGCATCTCACATTTACTATTTGATATCCATTCGTCTTGGTTGAACGGTGGCGGCTCTCCTATTCCACTTGGGATCCCACAAATGAAATACAAATCAAGGGGCGTAATTCCTATTACAAGTATAATATCAACTATGATTAATTATTTTGATTATTTAATAATTATTTAAAAAATATAATTTAAGTTAAGTTAAACAAGCTTACAATTTCAAAATCATTGAAATGGAATGTGTGCGTCGTCGCCCACCACCTTTCTACCACTTGTTATCGAATTTTGTTGTTGTGTCTTCTAGGCTTCACATTATAAAGCACACGCCGTGGATATCTGTCAACCCTTTCTTGGACTTGAGGGTAAACGTCATAAATAGCCTTTAAGTCACGAAAATCCACCTCTCATATAAAAATAACTATCGATGATCTTGATGCCCCGATACATGACCTTGGACTAGTGATGGACCAACAACGACACTCGGCGCAACAAACTCTGCTTCTCGATTTTGAAAAAAATCTACACCTGTGGCAGGCCGCGGTGCCAGTTCATTTCTTCGATCTCGTTTCTTTTTTACACTATTGACCGCTTTTTAAAAAAAACGCTCATATTGTATTAAAAAAATTTGATTTAGAAGAAGGAAGTAGTAGTGGTGTGACAGAAATAAAGTGAGTTTAATCCAATTTATAGGTTTTGAAAATACAGACGTTGGAATTATGGCCGTTGGAGATATGAACATTAGAGATTTTTATCTCTCGCAGCGTTGATAGCACAAACGCGCGTTTATAGGTCCAACGCCCGAGTTTGTCGGTTCAACTCCCGCGTTTTCTTTAAACTCCAGCGTTTGTCTCAAGCACGCGCGCTTGGTTATCTAATACCCAGTGCTTTACCATAGTGGAAAAGCCGGTTTGGCACATCCACACAGCTCAACAAAAAATGGTTGGCCATTGCCATAGGAATTGCCCTAACATTGGTTCTTTGTTAGCATATTACAATTAAGAGGTGGAATGTCACTGCCATCATCTCTAGAGGATGGCGCGTAAGACTTAGCAATAGGGACTAGTTTTGGCATCTAAACCTGTCATTTGGAATTAAATGAAATTATCTAAAATAACAGAATAAATTCACATTTTCTTCTATGCATGCGCACCGTTCGTTATTTTTTTGTGCGAACTTCCATTTTTAATTTGACTTCTTCATTAGTTTCTTATTGTTAATCTCAATGTTACAAATCTTCTTCTTTTGTTGGTGATGCCATCTCATAGCTTCAATCACTCCCAGGGTGTTGCTATCTTCGAGAGAGCTCACTTCATAGTGGAAGCCCTCTGTCCCCTGCACTTTCCTCCCTCATTTGTTAAAATAATGACCACAATAGCAATAGTCAACCAGGATCCTCCAAGTTGAAGCATATCATTGTGATTTTTATTGAGAAACCCTGATTTGTAATATGTTAGTTTTATTAGGCCACGCATTATGATTTGTTATTTTTCTTGGAAAGCAAAAGAGACTTCGGTTGCATCTCATTATGAGAGAGTGGTTTAGCTTAGTCTAATGAGACAGAACCTCAATTTCCGTCTATATTGTAAATATGAAAACTTAGTTTCCGCATATCGTGTTTTATATCAGATATTTCAGATACATAGGAAAATCCTAATTCTAGTGTTATATAAACAATTGATACTAAAGTTTCCATAAAGTAAAGTTCTATATGGAAACTCAGGTTCCATGAGGCATCGCTTAGCTTAAATGAGGAACATATTTGTTCCACTCACTAGCCAAGCTAACCAAATCCACAATATTTAGGAGAAGCGATATTTCATGCATAGTAGTTGTCTTTCGCTATAATTAAGCTAAAGCAAAAGCGAAACATGTTGCCGTAGTGTTTTGACCTTAGAGCTCATATTTGTAACCATGTTTATAGTATTGCTTTAGAGCATCCCTGACGATGAATTGTAAAATTCATTTTCGTATATATAGCATTTGAAAATTGAAAATTGCATATATTAGAAAGATAAGTGGATAGGAGAAACTACTTTAGAAGTTTCTTTTAGTTCACTATATAGGTTGTCCAGGAACAAGAATGTAAGCTGTAAGGGAGTACATATTTACATATGTTACTTGAAACTTAGAGTTTTCAAGAAATATGGATGTGCTTAAGTTAGGAGAAGTTATTATGTTGCGAGATATTGGATGGTCAGAGCCTCTATTACTAATAATGCAAATGGTGAGGATCAAAGGAAATTGGATGTTGTTGGTGGTCAGCTCTCTGTTGCTAATTGTTCTGATGTAGATGACTATCTAGTTTTCTTTCGTAAGCTTAATCTATGTGAAACTCTAAAGTACTAGTGCCATTCTTGGTTTGGACACTACAATGACGCTCCCACAATGGATTTTATTCAGAAAGCTGGTAAAGTTGATCATACCTACCTTTTCAACAATAATGGTAAGAGACAAATATTTATCTTTTTCACCACCGTAAGGAGACTTGCTATTTATGGAATTTCTTTTGTTTTTTGAAAAGAAAATGACATATTGAAGAGAAAAGAAAATATACAAATGTAAGTGGAGTTACCGCAGCTCACCCCATCTTTAAACGTAACAGAAGCACAAAGCTGCAATAGTTTCCCACTTGAAACAATATTTAAGTAACATGCATGTTTGCAAATATATTAGTGGTTGAGCTCCACAAGCAAATGTTTCCATTAACGTTGATTTTAATCTCCCCAATTGATATCAGGCGTCCACCACATGAAATCGAGAGTTTCGTTCTTTCCAAGTTTCCCAAAATATAGCATATGGAATTAGCTGCCAAATTCAGATTGTCTTTCCAAGTTTCCCAAAATATAGCATATGGAATTAGCTGCCAAACTACAGATTGTCTTCATCTGATCCTACAAATTCTCCAACTCTGCAAAAGCTTGAAAATCGCCTAGTATTGACTAACTAACTTTGAAGACAGGGATAAAGTAATCCTAAACCTGTGCATTCCAGCTACAATGAATGGATAAAT
>JAJJWW010015105.1:0-64372 GCA_023531295.1 Papaver armeniacum
GAGGTGTAGGATAAGGAGCCGCTTTATGAAGTGTAAGGAATACTACTACTTTTAATGTTATTTTACTTATCTCCGTGGAGGCTGGCGTGCACTTTTAGATCCAAGGCAGCTTGCTATGCGATCCTAAAGTGAAGACACTGGCTGTGGAGTTTAACAAGTGCAAGATCCACAGATAACGGTGTCCTAAGATGAGCCTAATGAACAGAACTTCGTATGGAACAAAAAAGGGTAAAAGCTCGCTTGATTCCGATTTCCAGACACACATCCGTGAGCGTGGGGCCTATCGATCCTTTTAGACTTTCAACTTGGGAAGCTTGAGGGTACGGTGTTACTACAGGATAAATCGCTCTGTGGCAGCAAGTTACTTCCAGAATGACAAAGGCTTTCTTTTGACCTTCCGCGTCGGCCTTCCTACTAACAGTGAAGCAGCATCCACTGGCGCTGGATTGCTCCACCCAACTCACAGGAACCTGTGAGTCGGGTTTAGACTGCCGGTGAGATAGTTAGTTTACCCTACCGATGACAAAGGCGCGAGTAGCAATTCAGCAACCTGAGATGAGAGGAAACCGCTGATTCACAGAGCAACTGGTCACCAACAGTGCTTTCTGCATGGCTTACTGCAAAGAGCCATGACTCTAACGCCCTAAGTCAATCTGCAAGCAAAGAGCATGACGCGCCCCACGCGCCCGATTGCCGATCAGCAGAGGGACCTCTGGTCCCTGGGGTGAGGCACGCGGCTGGGAAGGGAGCCTTCGTAGCTGCACCCAGCCGCGCTGTGGGTCCGCCTGGGCGGCTGCCACACTGGTGGCGGTGGTAATCTCACATGACTGAACATGTTGACGGGGTATTGGGGCGGCAGGCAGCCACGCTACGCATCCACCGAGATTCAGCCCCCAGGCCGCACTCCGAGCCCCGCCTCCTCCTAACCTCTGCAAATAATCACTTTGAAGAAATAAACAAAAGTCCCTTACGCTAAAAATAACTAATAACTACATAAATGAGCTGAGGCTGAGTCGCAACGTAATGCCTTATACATGCAATCCCAACGCGCCACCGATGCTAAAGCACTACATGATCTGGGAGGCGTCGCCAAATTACATTTGGTGATCTACGCCAAAGCCAGGATTTACGCAACGCTCAAAAAAAAGTGCACGCACAAACCTGTCTCAAAACGTATGCCTTTGAAGACTACAAGGATTCAGAGATGCTTGCAAATTATACTTTGGCGATCCATACTGTAAAAGCGGAAGATTTACGCGCAGTCGCTTCAAAAAAGTACGCATAAATTGTCTCAAAACGTATGCTCTCGAAGATTTTATGTACATCGCTTCCGCAAAGTGCACGATAAATTGTCTCAAAATAACGTCAAAGACTATGTATGATCTCAGAGACACACAAATTACATTTTGGTGATCCTATAATAAAGCGGTGATTTATGCGGCAAAGGCTTTCCAAAAAGCACGATAAAATTGTCCCAAAATGATGCCTCAAAGATTGCATCTGGAAAGCGCCAAAATTACATTTTTCGTGATCGCAGACATGGCTTTGATGGTAAAGCACAAACATTGTGAATGCATTGCGGTTTCACGTGGCATAATGATTGAAAGGTAATTTATTTCAGGTTTAGATTTATGAAAAAATGCATCATCATATTGATTTTGAAAATGCGCCGTAATTTACGCCCAGAGACAGAGAACGAAAAAGTCTCTAAAATGACTTAAGAAATGTAACAGACATAGCAGGGCGATTATAGAAACAAATGATGAGCTAAAAGCAAGATGATATGCGTCAGACGGCAGCATTTATCATTAAAGTGATGGCATGCGGCTTTGAGCGGTAGCAATGATTTCATTATGCAAATAAGGACAGTGTTTGATTGCCAATGCGATTGTGCGTAATGGCCGCGTTTGATGGTGTACGATCATTGCGCGATTTTTGGGCTACCGGTCTGGCGCTTTGGGAGTTGTGGATGAAAGACTTAAAATGATTTGAAGAAATGCAAAAGCAGATATATATAGAAGGACGCTGTTGCAAATGGCAGTACGACAATAGCAAGACATGCGCTTGATGAAAAATATCATCAAAGAGGCGGCATGCGGCTTTGATTTATGACATACTAACATTATGCACATGATATGCGCTTGACGCACGGCGATTGTGCGTATACTATGCTTTGATTGCAGCCATCATTGGCGCGATTTGGGAAGGGGCAGTCAGCTGCACCCATGGCGAAGTTTGGGAGTTGGTGGACTGAAAGACTTCCTAAAAATGACGAAGAAATGCAAATACATATATAGGCGGACGTTGGCGAAACGGCAGGCATTTATCATTGTGCCGTATGACATGCTACTTCTGATTACGGTGCAATGTATCACTGCGCGCATGGTATGCGGCTTGACGTGGTGGTTGCACGCACACTTATGCCGTTGATATGCATGGCTTACGGTAGCCGCTATTGTGCGGCAATGCGCTGTGACAAGTTAGATGTTAATGCGCGATCTTGTAACGTCACCGCGCTTGGAGTTGGTGATCGAAGACTTGTGCCGATTTGGTGAATGCAGATATAGAGAGGGAAGGGATGTTGCAGAATGGTAGTCTCGATTTACCAAAGTGGCATGATGGCGCGGCTTGATGGTGGTATTTATCATTGCGCGTGACACGCGTTTGATTGTTGTAATGGAAGACATGCGAAGGCTGGCGACATGCGTTTGACGGTGAAGTACGATGAAGATTGCGCACGGCTTGCGCTTCTTGATGGTACGATCATTGCGTGCGATTTAGGAAGGCTGCTGCCGCAACTGGCGTCGCCTTGGGAGCTGGTAACGGAGCAACTCCCGAAATGATTTAAGAAATGCAAACAAGATGGCAGGAAGGACGCTGGTTGAGTATATAACGTGGTTTATCTTACATTTCTAAACAGTCAAGATGCTGCTTGGCCAGATTTATATGGATGCTAAATGATTTATCGAAAATTTTTGGTATCATCAGCAACAATCACGGTGAGTAAGTCCATCGTCGAGACTCCATTGAGATTATCATGATGAAGAAGCCTATCAAGCAAGATGAAGCTTCATTTGGGCAGGGCCTTTGGTGTGACGTAATGGGACAGAAGATTTTCCTCTAGCTCCAGTTTGGGGAAAACGCAAATAAGATATATATAGGGAAGTTGACGTTGTTGAGAGTGCAAAATGCAGTTTATTTTGCATTTACTCGTGGTGGAAGGAAGTCGCGATGTTTTTAACATTCGCATTTATGTAATGCTAAAATGCTATTTATCGAAATTTTGGCATTACAATAACTACGGAGTAAGTCCACGTCTTCAGGACCGGCATTGTATCATCTTCATGATGAAGCTTATTTGAGCAAGATGGCTTCATTTGGGCAGGCTTGTGGTGATGCGTTTTGGGAGTTAGCAATGATTTTTCCTCCCTAGTCTAGTTTGTGGAAAATGCAAATAATATATATATAGGGTGGATGTTGGTTGATATAAAAATGTGCTTTCAGTTTGCATTTACTGCAATGTGGTTCATGACAAGCTTTGGCCTCCATTATGGCTGCCAAATGCTATTTGATTTAAAAATTTTGCATCACCACAACAACCACGTTGGGAGCAAGTCCAATGTCTCAGACCCAGGCTGCATCACTTTTGATGAAGCCTACTTGATAAGATGAAGCCTCTCATTTGGGCGTGGTTTTCAAGATGCGCTTTGGGAGTCGGGTGGAATGGATTTTTCCTCCCCAGTCTAGTTTGTAGAAATGCAATGAAGACATAGGAAGGGATTGTTGAGAGCAAATGCAAGTTTGCCTTGCATTTACTGGGCAGGAAGGGGTCACATGTTTTTTTGGCCTGTGACTTAGCAAAGCAAATTGCTTGATTTGATTAATGCAACTGGTATCACCGCTGTCAACTACGTGAGTAAGTCCAATGTTCGACCATTGCATCATTCTTCGCGATGAAGCTTCATTTGACAAAGACGAAGCCTTATCGGGGCAGGCCTTGCATGTGAGTGGCTTTGGAGTCTGGTGAATGATTTTTCCTCCTCAGCCCAGTTTGTGGTGAAATGCAACAGAGGCAGTAGGGAAGCGACGTCGTTGAGAGCAAAATGCAAGTTTGTTGTTTGGCATTTCTGGGTAATGGAAGTCGCGACAGTTTACCCGTACTTATGCACATAAATGCGCTTATCGAACCTTTGCATCACCGCAATAACCATGCAGAGGTAAGTCCAATGCCCAGACTTCCATATTGCATTTACTTTTCACATTAAGTCATTCTTGATGTTACTTGAAGCTTCATTTCCAAAGGTGGCCTTCAAAGATGTACTTGGGAGTTGGAGACGATTTCTTTTCCTAACTGTCGCTTGTAGAAATGCAAATAAGACAGAGAGAAGGACGTTGGTTGATGCTAAAATGCAAGTTTGCCTGTACTCTGCAATAAGTCGCGACACACCCAGACGATGCATGCCAATGCCACTTATCGAAATTTTGGCACTCACCACAATAACTACGTTGAGTGGTTCAATGCCGAGACTCCATATTGTACTTACTCTTCTCATGATGGGTTTACCATGGTATTATTTATTTAGTGACTTTATGTGGGTGATGCGCTTGGAGTTGGTGAATGATTTTTCTTCCTAGTCTAGTTTGTAGAATGCAAAGGCATATATATAGGAAGGGATGCTTAGTTGAGAGCAAATGAAGTTTGCCTGCACTTCCACTGTAAGTCGCGATGTTGGCCCGCATTTATGCACGCGCAAATGCCATTTATCGTGGTAACTTGTACCACCACAACAACCACGTGGAGTAAGTCCAATGCCCTGACCAATGTATCACTTCATGATGAAGCCTGACTGATGTAAGATGAAGCCTTCATTTGGGAAGAAAGCCTTTGAAGAGTATTTGGGAGCAGACTGATTTTTCCTCCCCAGTCCAGCTTCCAGAAACAATATGTAAGGATGTTATTGAGATAAATGCAAGCTCACACTCTACACTTGGGCCAAGTTTGACGCTTACTCCCATTTGCTGCATGCCAAATGTTGAATAACAAAATTTGGCATCAACAATAACAACCACGGTGGAGGTCCAATGCCCCAGATCTAATAATTACCTCTTCATGATGAAGCCATCAGATGAAAGACAAGCCTATTTCAAAGGGTGGCCTCAAAAGATGTGTTTGGGAGCCAGTGAATGATTTTTTCCCAGTCTAGGCTCTAGAAAATGCAAATATGACATATAGGAAGGGATGCTATTATATGCAAAATGTGTTTGCCTTGCACTTCCACTAAAGAAGGGAGTCATGATAAGCTTTACCCGCATTTATGCACGAATGGCGTTGATCGTAAATTCTTGGCATCATCACACAATCGCCGCAGAGTAAGTCCAATGCCTGAGACCATATTGCATCACTTGCGATGAAGTCACTTGATAAGATACTATATGGGTGGCCTTACAGATGCGGGTCTTGGGAGTTGCCAGAATGATTTTTCCTCCCCAGTCTAGCTTGTAGAAATGCAACAGTATATATATAGGGAAGGATGCTGGTTGAGAGCAAAATGTAGTTTGCCTTACTTCACTGGGAAGGAGTCATGATGTTGGCCTCCGCATTTATGGCAGAAATGCCATTTATCAAATTTTTAAGACCACCAATAATAAACTACGGGAGAAGTCCAATGCCGAGATCAGGTCATATCATTTCCTTCATGACACAAGCTTCACTGATAAAGATGAAGCTCTATTTAGAAGGTGGCCTTGCAAGATGTGGCTTTGAGCTGGTGAATGATTTTCCTCCCTAGTCTAGCTTCAGAAATGCAAGGTACATATAGGGAAGGACGTTATTGAGAGGCAAATGCAGTTTGCCTTGTACTTGTAAGGATAAGCCATTCGTGATTTATGCTGCTAAATGCTATTTATCAAAAATTTTTTGCATCATCACACAACCACGTGAGTAAGTCCACGCCGAGACCTGCATTGCATCATTTCCTTCATGATGAAGTTTCACTGATAAGATGGAAGTTTCATTTGGGCAGGGCCTTTTGCAAGATGCACAGAGTTGGTGAATGATTTTTCTCCCAGTCTAATTTGCAGCAAATGCAAATAAAGATATATATAGGGAAGGGACGTTATTGAGATAAAAATGCAAGTTTGCCTCATACCCGCAAGCTGTCACATGCTTACTCCATCATGGCCAAATGCCACTTATCAAAATTGGCACTTAATCGGGCCTAACAACCACGTGAGGAACCAATGCCTGAGACCTAAGGTCATATCACTCTTCCGCGATGAAGCTCTATCGACAAGATGAAGCTTCATTTGGCAGGCCTTAAAAGATGTGTGGCCTGGGAGCCAGAATGATTCTTCCCCTAGTCTAGTCTGAAATGCAAAATAAGACATATAGGAAGGGACGCTGGCTGGGAAAGAGTACTAGGCTGCGGTATCAGTTGATTCATCTGTATGCCACCAAAGGTCCTGGGCGACTAAGATTCGCGCCATTTGGACTTCAAGACGAAAGGAAATTGTTGATTAAGAGACTTACATAAACGTGTTCGCTTGAAATGATTTGGTCTTTGCCTGAAGATCACGGCCTTAAATGGCTTGGCTTGCTGTGGGGTCCCACTGGAGACGGTTGCCTCTTTACTGACAACACGTATATGTGATGAGTGGTGGTTTGGTCTCCAGTCAAGCACCCTGCCTGCATGAATAAGCCCAATTACCTCTTCAATTTATCCCCATGCTCTTCTTGAAACACCATTGGTTCCTAAAGGCCCACTTACCCAGGAAGGTATCACTTGTCCCTCGTCTCAGCTAGCCTCTCGCCCCGCTCTTGCATGTAGATGGTGTACTTAAGGTCTCAGGTTCCCATTGTCTTGGCTATATTTGATATCCCGCTCGCGGAGCACGCAGATTCTTTGTTCCTTGATGCCGTCGATGATGTGCTATTGGGAGCCTGGTACTTCTTCCTGAGCCCAAAACTGACTTCCAAAATTTGATCGCTGTCTTCCCTTCTCCGATGTGCGGTGAAATTTACGTATTTATCCAAAGTGCTAAGATGGCGCTACTGAGAATAACACTGGGTTGATCTCAAGCAGAGTTTGCATGCTTGTCTTGTGTGATTAAGCCATGCAAAGGTGGCATGAACTGAACACACTGCAGAATCATGGAATGGCCCACAACCGCCAGTTTGTTTGATGGTAATTTCATGCCTGTGATAACCAAAGAGTAATTGGGAAGCACACGCAACAAAACCTCCCGACTGGAAGGGAGCAATGACAGATAAAATGCGCTGGTCGGGCTTCAAGTTGCTCGGGATGATTCATGATAACTGATGATCGTACGGCCTTTGTGCTAAGGGATGCATCATTCAAATTTCCGCCCCATCAATCTTCAAGATGGTAGATAGTGGCCTTACTTGGAGTGGTGGGTGACGGTGACGAGAATTAGGGCTCGATCTGAGAGCCTTATAAACGGCCACTACATCCAGCAAGGCAGTAATCACAAACCAACACTGGATATAGACAATAGTCAATAAATACCTAGTTTCTGAACTGCAATTGAATATACAATCTAAATCTCTTAACGAGGATCTGGAGGTGTCTGCACAGCAAACAAGGTAATTCTGCAACAAGAAACAGGCTAGACTGTTGCAGCAAAGTTTAGAGTTGACTCCCAATAATGCCCACCGCTTTAAAAATTACATTATTTTCATCTTCACGTTGGCGCACCTTAGCCTTGACCGTCGTCGCGCTTCGGCATTACATTTCAAGAAATTAGAGGCCGCAAAGCAAGCCTAAGTTCGAGCATGGAATGGGAGTATATCAGAGATTTTGATCCTATTGCGCTATTGGATCGAGTGAAGGATGAAGGTGGACAAATTGGGGCATTCCCGTATTTATGGGCTGAGGTGAAATTCTTGGATTTATGAAAGACTAATGTCTTAAAGTATCGCATGGTGATGTTTTCTTAAGCACTAAGAATGCAGTTGGGGCCTACATTTACCGTATACCATTCTAGTCTCAATCTATAAATGATGCTGACTAGATCATGGATGTTGCTTTTAGACTCACGCAGACTTATGAGAAACTGGTGCCTCGTCTCCGGGAGTAATGGCTGCAAGGCCGAAAATTTAAAGGAATTGATGGGCTGGCACTCACACTGTGAGTGGAGCCCGGCTTAATCTGACTAACATGGGAACCGCACAGTCCAGACATAGGTAAAGACTGATAATTGGTTTCTCGCATTCCCATGTGTGGTGCACAGTTTCCTTAGCTGGTGGATGATTTGTCCACAATTCAAGTAACGCACCTAGGGACTCTCACCAAGAATTAGCCATGTGGAGGATTCTCCATGGGCCAGCTTAGAGATCCCGTGCCGTTTAGGCTACGGAAGTTTGAGGCAATAATATATCAGAGATGCCCTTAGATGTCTGGTCAGACGCCAAGGCACTCGTATGTGGTCTATTATGGTATCCCTCAGCCGATAGGTCCGGGTAATCATGGTGTCTACCGGATGGGGATAGATCATTGCAATTGTTGGTCTAACGAGTGAATTTGGTGTAAGCGTTGTCATCAGCTCGCTGACGACGCCTTCACTTTTCGACACACTCCGCCACAGCTCCTACCAACTGGAATGGTCCACAGAAATGACCGCGCATGACGCTGGCGGTCTGTCACGGGTGATTGCCGCGAGAAGTCCACTGAACCTTTACTACCGAGGAAGGAGAACAGCAAGGTTTCGGTAAAGAACTCCAGCGCCGACCATTGGTCAAACCCAAAGAGTAATCACTCAACACGTGAACTAAGTTCGGCAGACGCAAGCGAGATCCTCGCTCCACCGCCTTCGGCCGGGCGCCATTAACGCCTCGTGCTAGTAATATCCAAGGCAAGCGCTAAGAAAATAATGATACTTGAAGTGTCTTCTTCTTCGTATCCCATTTTTGTGAGAAACATGTACAGGTGTCATAACCAACTTCAACGCACTTTCGTGACTGGAGTATCCGGTTTTTTACTGACAAAGTTTGGAAGAAGTGGATACTTGAAAGTAATTTATGGTAACTTGTATCTTACTGGATACTTTGAATGCACGCCTTGGGCTTTGGCTTGAGGGCACGCTTGCCTCAAGGCCACAGACCAGCCCCTCCAAACTTATAAGTCCTCTGAGGCCTTACGACACTTCACCATGCAGGAATGGGAGGAGACACCCCCGTGCCTTGAAAGTGCGGCCATCCAAACACAGGCCCGGGAGGCCAAAGCCGCGCCCAGTGGTGGCCGACACTGCTAGTTCCCCCATTCCGACCCGTGTCTGTCGTGCTCTACCGCGGAAGCGACCGCGAAACCCATCACCGACCGCGACTCCACCGGCGTATCCCCAGTCAAGAGCGTGGACTACCCCGCTTGCTGAATCATGCACATCACGTTGAGTGAGAAGAAACTTCATGCGATCTCTGAAGAACGGAAGTAGCTTAACCTATCAAATTAGCCTGAGAATCTGATTGGTTTACTGTCTTTCAATTAGGTTCAGAGGCTGCCTGCACACGGACTGCCAAGTCCTGAAAGGAATGAGAGGTGAGAGCCTCCCACGTGGTTTCCTGGGACTGCCGGCCTACTGACATGTACCGCACGAGCTTCGGTTGTTTCCAGAATGAAACACAAATAAACCACCCACACAAAACACCAGAGGACTGGAGAAAGTGCATACACTACAGGGAGACAGTGTTGACTTGAAAGATGAGCCAAGAGCATTGAAATTGGCCTGATGGAAGGATGGGGCCACGATGTGCCTCCTCTACTTGATGGACAAAGATGAGTCATCTGCTGGGAATGACTTGGTGCATCACTTGATCGGTGGCTAAAGGCCTCCTGGCCCGGCCGAAGTCATGCCCATGCAGACGCGCCGCCGATCGTAAAGACGCCCGCCACAGCCTCCGCAACAGCCTCCCAAGCGCTGGCCTCGTGGTTCTATCTCACTGCCTTGGAGTCACTTGGACTGAGAGCCCGACATATGAAAGCAGAATCACTATGAGTAAACCTGTATGAAGCAAGGAAGTCGACCGGCGGATCTCATGGCTGCATCACTGACCGACCCAGATCTTCTCCTGGATGGTCTGAGGAGGCACTGTCGGACGGAAGATGGTGAATCTGCGCTCGAAGGGCGGCCGCAGGAACTCCGTGAGGCTCAGCCGACACTGGCGTAAAAATCGCCTGGCCCACTTCTGCATAGGGGGAAGCAAGACTAATCGGAACCGCCTAGCCGTTCTCCGAAGTTTCCCCTCAGATAGCCGGAGCTCGGCTTATTCTACTTGGGTAAAGCCACGATTAGAGGCAATGGCGTGAATGCCACCTCTATTCTCAAACCTAATAGTAGACGGGCATGCATTGCTTCCATTGATGTCATGCTACGAATGGAATCTCCAGAGCCCAAGGGGCTATTTTGGTAAGGTGAATCGCGGCAGCGGCGGTCCGGTTAAGACAGCCGCACCGCGCGCCACCCTAGAACGGCATAAAGAAGAATGGTCGATTACAGCAGGACGTACTGGTCAAAGGAAACTACTTAAGAGGCAACAATCAACATTAACCACCCAGCCTCAAAAATGGATGGAAGCGCCGCGCGCGTAATTTATATTCCCGCCGTCGGGCACCGTGAAATTCGAGCAGGGAGGCGCGGCGGTGGTCACAGAACCCAGGGCCGTGGAGGCCGTAGCGGTGGAGCCTCCGCTTGCGCATCTTGTAGTGAGCAAATATCTAAATGAGAACTTAAGGCCAAGAGGAAAACGTGGCGTGAACGGCATGCACATGGGCTAGTCGATCCTGGTGAGATTGGGGAAGCTCGTCGAGACGTGCAACACGCGAACTTCAGGTATGGTCCAATAAATTCCGAACCGACGGGCACGACGGCACGTCGTTAGGAGTCCTCGTGAGACGCCACGGTCTTTTTGGAAAGAGTTATCTTTCTCACTTAACGGGCCCGCCCATCCGAATTGCCCGGCCCGGAGGTAGGGTCCAGCGGCTGGAAGAGCACCGCACGTCGCGTGGTGTCCGCAGCTTCGCGGCCTCTTGAGAAACCGAGACATCGCGCTATCCACGCCCGGCCGACGCACAAATCGATCAGTCTCCAAGGTGGCTGAGCTTCAATGATGGAATACGGTGGTAAGCGTGGTACGCAGATTCGAACCGGAAAAGGATTGGCTCTGGTGGCTGGCACCGAGGTCCGAAACGCAACTCCACGTAACAAGTGCCGCGAATCAGCTGAGCCGCCACGCGCGAGGAGCGGCCGCCGCGGCACACGGGGATTTGACCAAAACGCTCACGGGCTTCCATGGCGCCGGCTTTCACTACTCAGACCGGCATGAATAGTAACTGACCGTTTAATTGAAACAAAGCACCATGGTGATCCCGCGGTGCCAACGGATTTCGCCGCGTCAATGCCGTGCTAAGAAATTCACCCAAGCTGGTAATCAAAGGGAGCAACCTGCGACTTTACAGAGTTAAACGTGCCTTCGTCATCTAATTAGTGATTCATGAATGGATTAACGAGACTCCCACCATCATCCCCGTCTTCACTATCCATTGAAAATCTATGTTCATATGTGAACTGGGGCCTGCAATCATGTATACAGAAGACCTGCTGAGTTTGACTTAGTCCACTTTGTGCAATGACTTGAGAGTGCGATGATATGAGCCAGCTTTGGCAAGGAAATACTTCAATACTTTTAACGCTGATTTTACTGCATTCCGTGAGGCTGGAAGTGTGGTACCTTGGGGATCCGGCGCCAGCTTGCCGCGCCGCATCCAGCGGGTGACAATGCCAGTAAGGAGCTCAATGGGCTGCAACATCCGCGCAAAGATAATGCAAAATCAAGATGAGCCTCAATGAGAACAGAACCAGGAAACAAGTGGTAAGCCCGCTTGATTCTCATTTCAGATGGTTACGGGCCCTGGAAAGGGCCTATCGATCTTTAGACTTCCTTCGGAATTAAGCTAGAGGAAAATGTAAAGTTACCAGGATAATCAACAAGGCAGCTGTTGTTCAGAAGATGCTGCTTTTGACCTTCCGATGCTCAGCTTCTCTTCCATATTATCAGAAGCAGGACCTCACCAAGTGGTTGGATTGTCTAATGGCCTGGCTGTGGATGTGAATGGGTTTAGACTCACAGTGAGACAAAGCACTTACTTCCTATCAAGATAAAGAACATGATAGTAATTCAAATCAGCATGAGATGTGTGTGAAAATCCAAGATCTACAGCAATTGGTCATCGCGCCACAAATAAAGGCGGCACCAAAAAGGCAGGATTAAGACGCACCGCCTGCCGTAATCCAAAGCAAAGAAGGCAGATGGCGCCCACGCCTACTGCTGACTCACAGTGAGGGACTCCGGGGTCCTGGTGAGAGACAAAAGCTGGTGGGCGCCCTCGTAGTCGAGATTTCCAGCCGTGCAGGGCCGTCTGGAAGTACTAGCTTTCACACCGGTGGTGGGTGGGGTAGAATCTCTCGGCAGACGCACTTAAATACTGGACGGGGCATTGTATGGCAGAGGCCTTGGCTGAAGCACGTATCCACCGAGATTCAGCCCATGTCGTACTGATCTGTCCCTCCTCTCCATTCCCAGAGGCAAACAGTAACTACTTTGGGGCAGCTAAAAATAAAAGTTCCTTGCACACGTAAATAATTTGAATAACGACAGAAGGAGGTTGAGGGGTTGAGCGAATCAAAGACTGCCTTCTGATATATACATGTAACTCTAACGCACAAATTCGATGCTTAAAGACTACATGATCTGGGAGATAACACAAATTACATTTTTGGTGATTCATACTTGTAAAAAGCTAAGATTCTGATGCAAGAATAAGTTTCAAAAAGTGCACGACAAATTGTCTCAAATTTCATGCCTTTGGGAAGACTATGTTGGATCTGTAGAGATAACACAAATTACATTTTTGGTGATCTCATACGGTAAAAGCGGTGATTTACGCGCAGCGCTTCAAAAAAAGTGCAATTTACAAATTGTCTCAAACGGTTTCTGAAGATTACAAGGATCGTTTAAAAAGTGTACGCATAAATTATTCTAAACGATACGCCAAGACGGCAAGGATCTCAGAGAGGCCGCAAATTATATCTTTTGCGATCTCGGTACTTAAAAAGGGAAGATTTACGCGAAAGCGCTTCAAAAGCACGACAATCGCCCCAAACGATGCTTTTCGGGAAGACTATAAGATTCCAGGGAAAGGTCAAATATACTTAAGATCCTAGCGTGGCTTTGATGGCAATACATGTCGACAGCAGAATGGCTTATGCTTTGACGGTGAAGTACAAATGATTGTGCAGAATGGCTTATGCCGACGCGTGGTATCATCATTGCGCGATCAGTGCGTCGTTTAACCACGCTTTAGAGCCAGGACCAGGCAAGTCCTCCTAAAATGATTTGAAGAAATGCAAATAAGATATATAGGGAAGGACGTTGCAAAATGCCGGTATTTATCACGCTTATGACATGGCTTTGACGGTGGTGCATTTATCATTGTGCGCATGGCATGCATTGATTGTTGTATCGTATCATTATGCAATAAGGACATGCGGCTTGATGGTGAAGCGCATGATGATTGTAGCAGAATGGTTTGGTGGCTTGACGTGGTACGTATCATTGCTGCGACTTGGGAATGTCAGCAATTTGGCGGCGCTTTGGAGTTAGTGACGAAGACCTTCCTTAAAATGATTTGAAGAAATGCAATAAGAGCAGTAGGGAAGGGATGTTGGTGTAATGTAGGTATTGACGGTCAGCGGTACGACATGCGGCTTTCGACGGTGTATTTATCATTGAAGCGGTATATACGGCTTTGACGGCTGTACTTAACATTATCACAGCGACAATGCCGTGGCTTGACGGGTGAAGCAATGGCGATCACGCGTACAGCCGTAGCTTTGATGGTGGCGCAATGACTACCAGCGACTTAAATACCGCCTTAACGGCGGCCGGAGCCAATGAATTGGCACCTCCCCAAAACGATCGTGAAGAAATGCGCCGCATATAGGGGCGACGCTGCGTAACGGGTATTTATCATTGTGCAAGATGACATGCGGCTTCGGATGGTGGAAGACTGTCAGGCGGCATGGTATGCGTTTGATTTGTTAAACTTAACATTGCGCAAGGCGATAACGTTTTGACGTGGGCGTTACAAAGACGACGCGCATGGTTATGTGGCTTTGGCGGTTTTGACGGTGGAAAATGTATCATCACAAGTGATTTCTAGAAGGTGCCACAAACTTGTACGGAGCCAGGATTGACAAAGACTTCCCAAAAATGACTTGAAGAAATGCATAGGGAAGGACGCTATAAAACAGGAAATTTTGATCACTGTGCTGATGACACGCATTTTGACGGTGCACACGAATATCAGCAGCATGGCACGGTGGTTTTGACGTTGTAATGCACATTGGCGTAACATGACACGCGGCTTTGACGGCGGAATAATGGCGATCGCGCGTACTGGTCGCTTCGACGGTACGCATCAGCGCGACGGGGGCATGTCGCACCCCATGCATTGGAGTTGGTGAATGAAAAGTCCAAATGATTTTAAGAAATGTGACAAGAGCAGAGATAGGGAAGGGACGTTGAGGGCAAAATGCAATGGCTCGATTTCTGTAAGGGGAAAGTTAGATACGTTTTCTTGGCCTGTATTTATATGTGTATGCTAAAATGCGATTATCAGTACTTGGGCATCAATTGGCTAATAAAACCATGAGTGTTCAATGCCGAGACCCATATTGCATCATTTTTCGCGATGAAGTTTGACTGATAAGATGAAGCCTACTTCAAAGGTACTTGGGTAAGATGGTTTTGGGAGTCACAAAGATTGATTTTCCTCCCTAGTCCAGTTTGTAGAAATGCAAATAAGATATATATAGGGAAGGGATGTTATTATATGTAAATGCAGTTTGCCTTGAACAATGGAAGTGGAGTCACATGAAAGTTTTTGGCCCGCACTTACTTATAAACACATTTAGACGAAATTTTCAAACACTCACAATAATTCACGGAGTAAGTCCACTGTCGAGACCCATATTGTATCATTTTCATGACAGTTTCTCTCATTTGACAAGATGAAGTCACTAAAGCGTGTTTTCCTATGATGCGGCTTGGGAGTTGAGAATGATTTTTCCCCAGTCTAGCTTCCAGGTAATGCGCTGCACATATAGAAGGACGCTGGTTGGAGAGCAAACAAAGCTCTGGCCTGTACTTCACTGCAAAGCTGTCGACGTTTTACCCACTATGCACGCCAAATGCCATTTATCTAAAAATTGCATCAAATTCGCCAACAACCACGTGAGTAAGTCCAATGCCCGAGGACCACATTGCATCACTTCATGATTTGTTTACCTGACAAGACGGGGGGGAAGCCTACTCAGTAAAATTTCTGCAAGATGCGCCTAAAGTTATGAATGATTTTCCTCCCAGTCCATATATTTGTAGAAATGCAAGAAATAAGACATATATAGGAAGGACGTCAATATATGAATGCAAAAGTCGCATCACTGACTTCGGAATGGAGCCATGACGCTTTTACTCCGCATTTATGTGACAATGTTGTTTATCGAAAAATTTGGCATCAACGCCACAACCACGCGGAGGTCCAATGTCCAGACCCATATTTGAATACATGATGGGGTTTCCTGATAAGATGAAGTTTCATTTCAGCGGTACTTGCAGACGTGGCTTTAGAGTTGTGGTCACTTTTCCGAAATGATTTGGTAGAATGCAATAAGACATATATAGGGAAGGACGTTGGATGAGAGCAAAAATGCAAGTTTGGCCGTACTTCCTGCAGCTGGTTGACAAGCTTGGCTTCCAGACGGAAAGTTAATGCTAGTTTATCGAAATTTTGGCATCATCACACAAACTATGTGTGAGTAAGTCTAATGGGCCCTATGATTCATACTGCATCACTTCCTGCGACAGTCACTGATAAGATGGGGCTCTATTTGGGCAGGCCTGCAAGATGCCACTTGGGAGTCGGTGAATGATTTTTCCTGTAGTCCCAGCTCAGAGAAATGCAAAGGTGATATAAGGTAGTGGTGACGTTGGTTGAGAGCAAATGTAAGTCAGCCTGTACTCTGGGTGGAAGGGCGTCATGTTTTACCCAGCATTTATGTAACAACAAATGCCATTTCCATCGTAACTTTACACCACCGCCACAACCACGTGGAGGTCCAATGCACGAGGACCATACGCATCACTTCTGTCGAAGTTTCATTTGACAAGATGAAGCTTCTATCTGGGCAGGACCTTCTGGTAAGATGGTTTGGAGCCAGACCGATTTTTCCTCCCCTAGTTCCCAGTTCCTTCAAATGCAAATAAGACACAGAGAAAGGACGCTGTTGAGAGCAAACAAAGTTGGCCCAACATTGCAGCAATGCGACAGCTTTGGGCTGTAATGGCATGCCAAATGCCATTTATCAGTAACCTGGGTAATACCGCTATAACATGAAATATGAGTAAGTCCAATGCCCAGAGACCTATACTGCATCACTCTTCATGATGAAGCTTCACTTCGATAAGACTGCTTCATTTGGGCAGGCCTGCAGATGAGCATTTGGGAGTTGGTGAATGATTTTCCTCCTGCATCTGTTTGTATGAATGCAAATAAGATATACAGAAGGATGCTTATTATATAAATGCGTTTGCCTGTATTTTCCGGAAGTGTAAGTCGCTATGCTTTGGCTCCGATTAAAGTAAATGGTTTATCGAAAAATTTTGGTACTTAATGTACATAATAAACTACGTGAGTAAGTCCAATGCCGGGAGACCGATATTGTATCATTTTTCGATGAAGTTTCATTTGAGCAAGACAGCTTATTTATAAGGTGGCCTTTGACGCGCTAGAGCAGAATGATTTTCCTCCTGCAAATGAAGCCTTGGGGAGAATGCAATGACAGATATATAGGGAAGTGGACGTATGGTCGAGGAGCAAAATGCAAGCCATTTACACTACTGCGTGGGGAAGGGGTCGCGATGCTTTGGGTAAGTGCATTCGGCGGCGCCAAAAATGCATCGACAGATCGAACTCCGCGGCATCAACCGGCTAGCACAACCACGGAGTAAGTCCAACGCCCGTAGGACCCGGCATCGATCACCTCGCGACGGGGTTTCATCTGACAAGATGGCCTACATGGGCGTGGCCTTCGTGGCAGATGCGCGGCCTGGGAGTTGGTGAATGATCTTTTCCTCCCAGTCTCAGCTTGTAGAAGAGGGAACAATACGACACAGATAGGGAAGGGACGCTCAAGTATGAGAGAAACGCTAAGCCTTGCCTTGTACGCACTCTGTGGCTGGGAAGTGAAGTCATGATGCTTTTCCCGGCGTATGCACTAGGATGCCTAAATGCGATTTATCGAATCTTGAGTATCACCGGGACACAACCACGTGAGGAAGTCCAATGCTTATGTCTAGACATCGGCTGTATCATTTTGCATGACGTTGGGTTTCATCGTGAGCACGACAGTGGCTTCCACTGGGGCAGTGGCCTCGCAAGATGCGGCTTCGGGAGTTGAGTAACGACTTTTCCTCCCTCTAGCTCCAGTCATAGGAAATGCAAAGGGGCATATACGGTTATAGGGCGGGACGCTGGTTGAGATGCGAAACGCAAGCCTGGCCTTCGCACTTCCGCACGGAGCGGCCGGTCGCTGATGGCTTTCTTTGCCCGCATTTATGCACGGCGCCGCCGAACGCGATCGATCGGCAACTCCTTGGTGTCATCAACCCGCCAACAACCATGCAGAGGAAGTCCAATGCCGGAGACCGACATTGTATCATTTCTTCCCGATGAAGCTTCAATGCATGCAGATGACGGTTTCTATTCAAAGGGCGGTGGCCCCGTGCAGTATGCGGCTTCGGGAGTTGGTGAATGGATTTTTCCTCCCTAGTCTAATCTGGTAGAAATGTATAAGATATATATAGGGAAGGGATTATTGAGAGCAAATGTTTGCCTCTCATTTCCTGTGCTGGGTCGCGATGTTAATCGCATTTGCATGCCAAATGCCATTTATCGAAAATTTGGAACAATGCTTTCACAACTACGTGAGGTCCACCTCAGACCGGCATTGCACTTCCTTCGCGTGATGAAGCTTATCGACAAGATGAAGCTTCATTTAATAGCCTTGCAAGATGCGGCCTTGAGTTGGTGAATGATTTTCCCCAATGCAGTTTGTAGAAATGCATATAGGAAGTGTGATGCTGGTTGGGAAAGATACCAGGTTGGCGCGTATCGCTTGGGTTTGTGGTCTTTATGCGCGCACCAAAGGTCCTCTATCAATAAGATCTGCCACATCTGACTTTCGCGCACCCAGGAAGGAAATCGCTGGTCGTAAATATACTTACGAGCGCCGTGTCTGCTGGCTTGAATGACTTGGTCTCGCGCAGTCAGGCAAGATCACTTGCCTTAAATAATGGCTTCATAGTTCTACCGAGAGATCATTGTTTCTTTGATGGATAACATGTAAGTTGGCGATAGAGTGGTGTTTGTTCAGTATTGTCAGCTCGTCATAGCAGACCGTGGTGGTTTAACTACTTCTACCCCCATTCAGTTTTCTCGAAACACTCCAGTTTGGTCTGTGGCCTAACGACGAGAAGGCATCGATTTTGTCCTCGCTTTCTATTGCCTCTCGCCCGCCTTGGGTGGACAAAGAGATGTACTGAAAAGGGTCCTCTGTGTCTCCTATTGTTCAAGTTATATTTATTATCCTTGCTCTCATGGAGCACGAGATCTGTCTCCTCTTGAGCGATGATGCTACTGGGAGCCTCAGTGATAATTTGAGCCCCCAGCAACCGATTCCTGCACCTGACCGCCGCCTCTCCCTCCTATGGGAAATCTCGACACTTGTCTCGCTGGGAGATGGAGCGCTACTGAGGAATGCTACCCGGTTGATCTCGCCAGAGTTCATTCCTTTAGACGGACCAGATGTTGTAATGCACAATCCTTGTGCTGCAACATCACACATCCAGCCCTAAACCCATTCAGTCCCTGTACTCAGCTACATTCACACAGCCACAGCTAATCCTTGCATTGATGCTCCATCTACAGCTTCCATTGGCGGCAACAGCTCATTCATAACAACCCCATGCCAAGGCACATTCCATACAACCTTGAGCTCACCCCAGTGTACAATCAGCTGCAACCATCCACTGTGGCTCAACCCAAAAATCACCAGTTTAGCCTTCCATAGCCATATCTTCTCAGTACAACTCAACTCAGTACCTGCAATTCCTGTTCCTTCTGCAACACAATCATCATCACCTTATAATCTCAAACCCACTGTAATACAGCTCCAATGGCCCTGTATTATTCACCACTGCACCTGAGCTACATTTACCACCTGCAACTCAGCCTAGAATCATCATTCTGCTCCACATTTCTCGCCAGTAAGAACTGCAGCTTCCATCTTTGCTCAGCTTTTGCCCCTTGCAATTTCATGACTCGAATGTCCCCAACAGCACAACAACTCAGGCAAACCTGCATCTTTAATCCACCAGTTCCAAAACCTGCAATATCTCAAATCCCAGAAGCTTCTAGCCTGCCCTGCAGCTTCATCAAAACCACCCAGGCTAAACCAACCGCGAAATCTCCCCTGCATTGTGCCAGGCCTGTCATTTCAGTGCCACCAGCTGCAATCCCAGCAGCAACACAACTCAGCCAGCTAGCCTGTCATGCCATCATTCCACTGCGACTGCCATATCTCCTTCCATCACATTTCTCAGCCTTGTATTGACAGCAGCAACTCAATGCATTCCTATAGCTCCAGTTCAGCTGCAACTCCACAGCACCAATACTTGCAATTTGAGCAGCTTCACGGAATTCCAACTTTCTCATTCCAGACCCATTAACTCTCAGCAAGAACCACCATTTGTAAACATCCACCAATTCATCTCCTTAGCCTCAACAGTTGCTGTGCATTGTTGGATTGCAGTAAGTAGTTTCAATTCCTCCAGAACCACCTGCATCTCATTCTTTTCTCAGGCCTGTGGTGTCAACACTGGTTCAAGCCGTCTTACTTCACTAAAACCTCAGGCCAGTTCCCTGATCTAGCCAATGTCTCATATTGCCTGCGGATCTACACAGCTCCAATCTGCCAGCCTGCAACCAACTTAGCATGCACCTGTTACCATGGCTTGACTGCATTCTTGGCAAGCATCTACTTAACTTCAGCGCTGCATCCTCTTCTCAACCTAACCACTAGCTCCAAAATTAACACTCTGTAGCTTCAATTCCATCCCAGCTGATGCTTATACTTGCAGCTTTTCAGTCTCACCACCTGATTAGCTTCACATCTCTTCTTATGCATCAATTCCTTGCTCTCACACACAGATTCAAGCTCCTTCTCTGTAGCATACACACAAACCCATTCTCCCACTCTTCTCAGAGAACACAATTACTACCTTTAATTATACACAGTATCAATGGTAGCAACGTCTTCCTCCCTGTCTTTCTACCCATCAAGTACAACACAATCAATGTCAAACCCTGTCTGCTTTTCATCTTCTGGGATATAAAAATCATCTCAAATTCTTCACCACGACCTTGCCAATCATCAGCAACTCACTGCCTCCTTATACCCTGTATGAATTTCCATCTCTCGATCTCGATCTGTTCTCCATCTTCAACAGCAAAAACCCTAGAATCTCCTCAGTCTAACAATCACAGAGACCCATCACTCCCTTCACTCCAAACCATAAACCCACCTTCTCCTGATGCTTCAACATCGCCATCTCAATTTGATCTCTCGGATCCGACAGCAGCAATGGCTGCTCTCTTCTCCATTTCTGGTTTCAGGTGAAAACAATGATTGAGAAATGAAATCGAAACTTGATTTCGATCTAGGGTGTAGGAACGGGAGTGGCTAATCCCACTCAAATGAAATAGATAAGGGGTTACCCAGACATGACTCTAGGCACCCAGTTGTTCCCGTTAAGGGCTAACTAGCTCAAACATGGCCTGTCGGTTTCATGTATCCGACAAGCTTATTCATAGGTTTCGCTCAGTAACTTTCTCGGAGCTGAGATCGGATTGACTTCAAGCTCTACGTCGTTAGCTTCATATTTCCGTTCTCGCTCCCAATGAACGTTTTCTCCTTCTTTTGCTTCCAAAGACTCCATTGTACCTAACAACTCAAAAAACACACGTAAAGTGCATAATTCACAAGAAAAATAGCAAAGAAAGCGTAACTACTAGATAGTAAATACGGTGTATTCTACACCTATCAGGTCTTCCACAACTTCAACCAATTTGGTTTCATTCTCAATCTATATCTCTTCAACAACCTCTTCATCGAAATCAGAATCATCTCCAAGAAAGTCTAGTTCATTGGTGCAAATCCTAAAATCATTGTTTGAGTACGTTACACCATTTATAACTAACGGTTATGTCATATCAATTCTCCTCCTTTTGAATAGGCGATCGATCGTTACTATGATCCGGAGTTGAAATAACATTACCACTATTGCAAGGATTTTCCAAAGGTTGCTCATCTTCATCATAGTCTTCGTCAACCTCATAATCTTCAATATCGAAGAGGCATTCAAGTTCCAAATCTATGACCTTGTTAATTTCATCCAGAGTCTGTTGTGATGCACCGGCTTTTCTAGCTGCTCGTGTTGCTTAAAAAGATTTCTGACATTAATACATTTTCCACCATTATGCACAATCTCCTCTTTTGAAAAGAGTGAAGGAAAAACACGATGAAGAGGATTAGGTCTTGATTCGATGATCATAACCTTTTAGTTCCAAACTCTCTATCATCTGCACATTACTAGAAAATAATTGATCAGAAGCATAATTATCCTTCTACCCTCGTGATTTTTCACCTACATACCCGTCATAAGGTTGTTGATGTGTATGAGAGTATCCATAAGGCTCCGTAGGGTATGATTGGCAATTATTATATGAATGAGATTGAAATCCAAATACCACTAAAATATGATGATTGGTCTTGTGCTCCGTACATGTTATGTTCGTAATAAAACATGACGACTCACAAGAACAAAAGAAAAAATATAAAAACAAAAACAAGCTAAATAAATAACAAATCAATTATCAACCGCTCCCAGCAGCGGCGCAAAATTTGATGTGTGTCGTAACCACAACAAATTAATCGAGATATTTCCCACTAATTAAATAAATAATATAGACATAGTAAGGATCGTTCCCACAGAGAGCTGTGTGATTGACATGTTATTTAGATAGCAAAATAAGATAAACAAGGGGGATTGGTTTAAAGTAGAATAAAAAGAATAGAAAATAAAAGAAAGAGATGATCAAGGAATCCTTCGCTGTTATCAAACGTTGACTCTCATAGCATACTTATCTATATTTCTTCATAACCATTCATCACCAACCGTAGGATTGCAGGTACGCTTAGCTATCCCCAAAACTCCTCGTATCACCGGATAACAGGTACGCTTAGCCACCGGATTCTATCTAACTGAGCCACCTTGAGGTACGCTTACAAGGTGTAACTCAACCGAACGCTTTAGGCTTTGTGAATTTAGGTTTGATCCCATCTGTGGAACTCAGTACGCTCAGTTCACTTACTGGTGTTGTCTTCACACATGATTACTTCACAGAATCCCTATGCAAGGTCTCACGTTCTCTACTTGTGTAGGAGATGCCACGACAATTACAGATCACTCCAAATATCTACTAGCAATAGAACAATCAATAGACTAATCTAGTATGCATCCCAAATCAATCTAAGAATCATTCATAAACCCTAAATATAGAAAAGACAATCGATGATGATTAAAACTTCAAATAAATTTATATAACTAATAAATCTTCACGCTAGCACATTGAATTCATCCTTAATCAACAAAGGTTTAGCTTCTCATGATTACACAATTACCCTGTTTCCTCCTAAACGGGTAAACCCTAGAATATTTTATGAAGAACAAAAGTATAATATGAGATGTTATTATATCCCTCTAATTGTTGTGGAAGTCCTATTTCATGAGATCTAGGTATTAGAATCCATCCGGGACCGTGTTTCCTTGATTTGGAAGTCAAAATACGTCAAAAGGGACCCCATAGGGTTGTCTCAGTCGGCATTGTAGAATACCCCAAAGCAATGCTGAAAGTTGGGGTCGAAAATACACCTTCTCTTCCCGAAATATGGACACTTTTGGTATTGCTTTAGTAATGACGAAAGTTGTGTTGTAGATCGCCGTTTTCGTTTCGATCTGCTTTGGGCGTAACTTCTTCGTCCGAACTCGGAATGACCAAATTCTTTCCCCGTTCACTTCGTAATTGAATTCTATTCAAGATGGTAATAATAAATCCTAAATTTGGATGAGTGGAACTTGGTCATCTAGTCCTTCTTATGTTTTCGACCTTCTTCGCTCCTTTTCGTCGCACTTCTTCCACTTGTTTCGACTTTAGACACTTGGATATTTGAGAACTTCACTTTATAGATCTTTTGTAGCCCTTTTCACTCTTATTAGGATGATTCTTCGCCCGACTTCGCCTCACTTAAAAGGATTTTATGATATTGCACTCAATAATACGACTTTTATGGGTCTCACTTGTGTGTACAAGTAGGAATGAAGAGAGAAATCCTACACACGTTGAATGGTGGGAAGGAAACCTTCCTAATTATTTATGGAGACCCCACAAGATCGTGGGTGTTGATGGTGGTTTTTAGTTAAGGGAGAAAATTGTAAAAGTGTATCTACCTGACCCGACATTGAGTGCCTATGCCGCTCTTCATATTGTATTGAAACTCAAGCTCCTAGATGATTTGTTCACTAGTATAGAGCCTAACGAGTATTTAAGCTCCCAGTTGCATTATTCACTAATGAAATGGAGCCATTTAAAAGTGTTGAGTGCCTAAGCCTCTTCGCTCATATATGTATTGAGAAATTCAATATATTTATGTGTATAAAATTTACACGTAATGGTACATGTAGCAACAATCCCAAATATTCTATAAATTTTATCTTGCACCAAAGATTATTCACTAATGCATGGCTTCCTAGTGTTTTCCTATGCTATGTTCCCCAGCGAACTCTCAATATTGGCATGACATGACGATTAAATGTTGGCTCACAACAGAGTAAAGCATGAATCTCCCGAAGTGTCGGTATTGAGACCTCGCATGAAAACACTCACATAGGCACACCACCCTCTGAGAATGAGATCTGCGCATTCGCACACCTTTTAATTAAAAGTTGCACGATCGAACGCGTTTAAATTCCTTAAGGAAAATCTGGACTGTTCACATCAGTCTCAAAAAATATCACGGCCACACGATTTGGCCGCGCGATTTAACAAACTTAGACTACTCCTGAAAGAACTAGGGCAATCACTATAGTGACCACCGACGGGCCCACTAGTGCCCTAGTCGATCGAGTAGTCTTCTCGCTTCATTCACAAGCACTTCAAACGCCGACCCAAACGTGGGTATTCGCGCTATTTAGAAGCTCAAACGAGCTAGACGGACCATGACAGCTCTCAAAGTCATCACGTCCATTCAACTTGGCCGCCAAATAAATGGGACGCCTTATAATGAAGCTTTGGGAGATCAACAAGCGTCGTAGCAATCACCGGGCGGGCCCATAGTTCTAGTTGATCGAGTCCCATGTTTCCCGACACAAGCGCAAACGCCGACTCCAAACGGGCGTTTGCGCTGAAAAACAAAGCTCGAACGAGCTAAGAACGTAAAAATCTGGTCTCAAAAAGCCATCATATCCGCCCCAACTTCGACCTAGTTGACGGCTTAGATCTTCCTACGAACAATTAAAGAAGTATCAACATGATCATTGCGGCCTCACTTTCGACTTGCCTGTGTAAACCATGGTCCGAAGGTGTTAACGTGATCACCTGTGGACTCACCTTACGTATGATCGGCGGGCTTGTTGTTTATGGGTAAAATCGTTTCCGCCGATTTTGGTAAATTCGGAGGTGAGTGAGAAACGGGTTTAAACCCTAAACAAATGTGCTACACGTGAGCACTTTATAATTCGAGAGATCAATCTCGTACAAGTCCGCCCTAAACCAAGAAATGGCCGCCCAGACTTGCTTCTTGGTCACAAAGTGGAGGAGAAGGGTTGATTTGGGGAGGGAAGCAAAAGAAAGGTGTTGAGACCTGAATATTTCGGGGAGAGTAGTGTCTCGACTTGTATCGATAAAGTGAAAGCTTAGGAAGCTTGCAAGAGATGAAAGCTTTTGGAGAGCTTGCAAAGTTGCCTTTCCGAGAGTGTTGTATTTTTCTCGACCGAGACTTGTTGTCCGGTGAAATAGGTAAGACCTATTTATACAAGTCGAGATTGAAGATTGAAACCCTGGCCTCATGAAGGAAGAGAGTAAAGGGTGAAATAATGGGAGGAGGTGGTAACCGCATGGTGTTAATGGGTGAAAACGTTTTCACCATTATTTCCTCATTTATTTGACCGCTTTATTCCTATTCACGCTTTCTTAATGTGAGCGTAAGTGTACGCCGCAAGTCTGGACCGCCAAACCAAGACTCCGGAAAGCATCCCCCAGTTTGTGTTGATGTCTCGAGTGTTGGTTGCATCTTGAGTGCAAGTGGTGCTGCTAGGGCGCATGTGGCATGTGCCAATGACATGCGGAATGCCTTTGTTGCGATGGCAGTTGCACCTCGAGCGCAAGTGGTAATGCAGAGTTGCTAGTGGCGTGTGTGGCATGTGCCAATGGCATGTGTGGAATGCCTTGGTGGTAGGTTGTACGTTGAGTGTAAGTGGCAATGCATAGAGCTAGTGGCGTGTGTGGCATGTGCGGAATGCCTTGGCGGTAGGTTGCACGGTTTTGCAAGTTAGGCTACCATCGTGGGTTTTGGCATGTGCCAATGGCGCGTATGGCCAAGTTGGACTAGGTTGCACGGCTTGCAAGTTGGGCTACCAGCATGCGTGTTTGCTTTTGCCAATGGCATGCGTGGCCAAGTTGAATCATGGCCCGTGTTTAAAAAGCTACCAATGAGCGTGTTGGCATGTGCCAATGGCATGCTCGGCCATTAGGCGCGCCTTGGTAGAAAAAAACTACCAAGCGAGCGTGTTGGCATGTGCCAATGGCATGCGTGGCCAATTTGGGTCGTGCCCGGGTAGGAAAAACTACTAGCGACGCGTGTTGGCATGTGCCAATGGCATGCGTGGCCAATTTGGGTCGGCCGGTAGGAAAAGCTACCGGCGCGTGTTGGCATGTGCCAATGACATGCGTGGCCAATTTGGGTCGCGCCTAGTAGGAAAAGCTACCGGCGAGTGTGTTGGCATGTGTTAATGGCATGCGTGGGCCAATTTGGGTCGCGCCCTGGTAGGAAAAGCTACCCGAGCGTGTTGGCATGTGCCAATGGCATGCGTGGGCCAATTTGGGTCGCGCCGGGTAGGAAAGCTACCGGCGAGCGTGTTGGCATGTGCCAATGGCATGCGTGGCCAATTTGGATCGCGCCACAGTAGGAAAAGCTACCCGAGCGTGTTGGCATGTGCCAATGGCATGCGTGGCCAATTTGGGTCGCGCCACGGGGAAAAAGCTACCAGCGAGCGTGTTGGCATGTGACAATGGCATGCGTGGCCAATTTGGCCTCGGTTGCATGATTTGCAAGCCTAGGCATGGGCGCTATTTTGGCATGGCATGGTTAGGGCCAAGATAAGGGTGCTTGGGCTTGGTGTGACGTGACTAGCGTAGCTAGGGCCAAGGCGAGAGTGCGTTTGGCATGGCGCGGCTATCTCGGGCTAAATGTGGCTAGCATGATTTGCCATTGGCACGGAGGTGCGGCTAGCATGGTTGGCATGTTTTGGCACGTTTGGTGTGGGCGGCATGATTTGCCATTGGCACGGGAGGTGCGGCTAGCTTGGGCTAGGTGTGGGTGGCATGATTTGCCATTGGCACGGAGGTGCGGCTAACATGGTTGGCATGCTTTGGCGCGTTTTGGTGTGGGATGGCATGATTTGCCATTGGCACGAGGTGTGGATAGGGCCAAGGTAAGTGTGTTTGGCTTGGCGTGGTGTGACTAGCGTAGCTAGGGCCAAGGGAGAGTGCGTTTGGCATGGCGCGGCTAGCTCGGGCTAAATGTGGCTGGCATGATTTGCCATTGGCACCGGAGGTGCTGCTTAGCATGGTTATGCTTTGGCGTTTGGTGTGCTGGCATGATTTGCCATTGACACGAGAGGTGCGGCTAGCTTGGGCTAGGTGTGGTCGGGCATGATTTGCCGTTGGCACGGAGGTGCGGCTTAACATGGTTGGCATGCTTTGGCGCATTTTGGTGTGGCTGGCATGATTTTGCCATTGGCACAGAGGTGTGGCTAGCTTGGGCTAGGTGTGGCTGGCATGACTTGCCATTGACACGGAGGGAATTAGGGTTTTGTTCGTCAGTAACCCTAATTTGAAAAATACCCCTATTAATTACTCGATTACATGCATTAAATGTCCTAATAAATGTGTCACTTTGGTGACATTAGGTTATTTGGGGTTTTACGATTTTACCCTTTGTTTAAAAACCACCATCAACATTAAGTTCCACGCTTAGCTCGGAACGAGGAGCTTTGTTGCGAGGTAAGCATAAGATGGTGACAAACTATCAACAAAAAACGTAAAGAAAATTGAGGAGGCTCGTCTTGACCTTTTTATAAATAGGATTTGGAATCCTTGCCTCCGGCGATTTTGCGCAAATCGGGAGGGATGGCACAATTGGGAAGTTAGTGTCGTGAGAGACGGGGAAGCCGGGCGGCATTGAGAAGTTGTTGCGAGTTGGGAAGGCGAGCGTGCTAGGCTGGTTGCGCAAGGTGGGGGAAGCTGAACGTGCTTATAGCGGGACCGACGCAAAGTGTGAAGCTGATCGTGCTAGCTGGCGGGACCGGCGTAAGATGGGGAAGGCTGAGCGTGCTAGCGGCGTGACTTGGGAGGTTGTAGGAAGTTTGGTGAGATCGGGCGCAAGCTTGATGGGACCGGTGAAAACAAGGAGGAGTAAGTGTTTCTCAGATAGCAAAGTTTCCTTATTTTGCCTTCCTTCACGCGCGGCTTCAATCAGAGGCATCATCCATGCCAAAAATGGAAGCGTTACGTCCATCATTACTTCCTTTCCTTCTTTAAGTTTCCGTATTCATACCCAACATAATTGCATCATCTCCATCGTTTGAGAAAGGGTTCTTCTTGTTGAATTTTTCCTCTTCGTCATGTCGCACTGAGAGACGAATCATCTTCTAACAGGCCGGATTCTCCCGGTGAAGGCGTGAGGTCGACTCTTGCAAAAGCACCCGACTAGGGTTATTCGGGCTAAGAAGATCATAGGTATGTTTTCTTCTTCTTCTCCGTTCGTGTTATCCTCTTTTTATATGTGTATAGATATGATGGGCGGATCATTTTCCCCATCTTTTGCGGTGTATGATGGGACCCTCCGTGGATGGCTGCGCCTTTAACTCTTCGGAGAAGGGCTTGAGACTTGGCGGAGATCGATCTTCTTCTCTTGAGGAGGCATTGGTGGGATTGAATCTCCATTCCACGAATCTAGTGAAATCATTAAGGACCTCCCTTCCATCTATCCCCATGAAGAACGGAGTGCATGTTCGGACTTTCTTGGGTTCAAGTGAGCATGGAGGAGGAGCGAGAGAACAAGGAAGAGTCTTGGCATGTTGAGAGGTTTCAGTGCGGCAAAGCCTTTCCTCGATCCGGGTATGGGGCGGATCGGACCGTTTCTAGGTTGAAACGACGGAAAAGTGAACGTGTGGTGGTCTTGGAGGAGAGCGCCATGATTCTTGACTCGATGTGGATGAATCAAAAACTTTCTCCAAAGTGTATTGAGAAAACCTTCAAGGAGCATATGACGAAACGAGATACCCTCTCGAAGTTGATGCCAAAGGTGTCGTTGGTGATACTCGAGGAGGGGTCATGGTGGCGTATCTTTGGACCGGTCGTGGGGAGGACATCTTTGTTGCCGTTGTGGTTGCTTCGGGATGGGATGTTGAGGTTCTACTTTGCTAACACCGTTGAATGGAACCTTTGTTGCCGAGGGATTGCTTGGGGAAGTGCTTGAAGATAGTCTTACCCGAGGGGACTTGTACTCCGTCCTTCGAGGGCTAGTTCTTCCCTTTTGTTATTCTGTTAGTTTGCTTTAGTTCCGGGGTGTCCCCTTTTTTTTTTTTTTTTTTTTTTTTTTTGTAAACTCGTCTTTTCCTTCTTCTTCGTGGTCAACATTTTGCTTCATATATATTTTTGAAAGAGGTTGTGGTATGATGGATGCAATGGTTTTTGGGTTTATCGATGTATTTCTCGATATCCGGAGGATTCGCTTGGAAAGAGATGTATTTATTTTTTTTTTTTTTGACAAAAAGGGAATCCCTAGGGAAAAATACAAACGGTGTATTCATCTTGGGAATTACAACTATTAAGAGGAATTGTTAAAGGAAATACTAAAAGGGGAGTGATTGGGAAAGCACAAACATTTTAGGATTGGATTCCTTGAGCCATCGCGAGTGAATTATCACGCCTTCGGTGTGTCTGCATTGATGAGCTTGCAATATCCTCCCAAAAGGGTATCCGCGACCGAGATACAACTTCGTCTTCTCCTTCATTGGGCAAATCCATTTTTCTTGTCATCTTCCCAACTTGAAACGAGCTTTCCTTAACCACTACATCTCCAATTGAAAACGGGTTCGGGACGTCGTGCAACCGTTTGAGTCTTGGCTTCTTTTGTCTTCAATAGAAGTTTCCAAGCTTCTTGCAAAGTGTTCAAATGGTCCATCTCCCCATTCACATTTTTGACAGCGTTTGTGCCAATAATCGTAAGAGTCCCCATGACGGAATGGGGGAAGGAAAAGTCTGGTTGAAAAGGTTGCTTAGTGGACTTACTTGCATTTGAAAACCATGAGCTAGCGCCAACGGGTCCTCTTGGATGCTGGGTTCCTTGATAGCTCGTTGATGCGATAACCCGTGGGATGATTTGTTGGGAATTCCTTCGGGCGTGGACGACGGCGGCAGGTGTACATCCAATTTCGCTTTGTTGTCGAGCACCCATAAGCGTCCCAATATCATGTCATGATCTAGTTCTTTGACAATGTGGAACTTGCTATGCGTTATAGCGTCTCCCATCTTGATCTCTAGGTTGATGTAGCCATGCGCGTTCAAAGTTTCTCCTCTCAAGCTCTTAATCACGAGACGGAGAATAGGTAGCGTCTTGTTTTTTAAATCCTTTGCCTTTAGTGTCTTGAAAGTAATGATGTTGTGGTCGAGGCCGTGTCGATGAGCGTGTCGTCAAATTCGTTACCTCTTAAACAAGACGTGGTTAGCAGTCCCCAGTTCTCCCTTTTGGTTCCTTTGTTGGAAAGCTTGGGCCCCAGCGTGATTCGAGGAGAGAAAAAGTCGTTTGCCTAGGATACAACACGATTGAGAGCCGCGAAAATATCTTGGCGCTGCACCTTATAAAGATAGAGAATTTCGCATACATGTTGTATCATGGATTGTACGGAGTCTCGCACCGGAGTCCCCAGAGGACCCGCAGTTTCTTATTGGGAGTGGGTCTCGATGCACTCTTTCATCTCTGGTTGGAGTCCTCCCCTTCTATCCTTTCTTTGAAAATATGCTTTAGTCTGTTGCAATCGCTGGTCGGGTGGTGAACGAACTGTGGTAGTGGCGTGCCCAGGGTTCGCCATCTCGGCCTTAGTTGGTAGACATGCGGGAGGTGGCGGTCGATGATATCATCTTGAACCCGAGGCTTCTAGGAGGTCAATAACCTCCTCGATGGGAAACGGAAATCAAAGGTATTTCCTTCGGTCTCATGATCTTGCATGGGAGTTTTAGTGATGGTCTTTCGTGGTGGGGGTTCCCGATTCTTATTTGGCGCTTCACGTTTTGGCTGGTGGTCGTAGTTGGGGCTTTCCTTTTTCCTTTCGTTTACTATGTTCGCGGAGGATGAGCCGGTATTAAATTGTTTGTCGATGAGGCGTCTATTCCCGCGAGTTTCACGCGTGTCTTGATTCGATTTGGCTTAGCTCTTTCGGTAATGCTGAGTCTTGTCGTTGCGGATCGTCTGGCGGCTTCATGGAGTTCGGAGAACGTTTGGAAGCGCAAGTTTTCTAGCGGGCGCGGTAAAGTGGAACCATACCATTGATGCATGCGTTCACCGGTTGTTGCTCGGTCACGTTTGGGTCGTGTGATGAAAGTGCTTGAACCAGCGAACCTTTTGACGAAATCATTCGGATGTTCGTTATCCCACCGGGTACATTCTTCCGAGGTCTCGAGAAAGTAACTTGTTGGACACGGGGAAGTATTTCTTGTAAAACCCAGTGACCATGCTACTCCAGTTGGGAATCTTTGTTCGGTGGGATCTTTGTTGTACCATGTATACGCCCTTCCAGTAAGTGATTTTGAGAATTCCCTTAAACGAAGAACGTGATTATATTCATGTTCACCTAGGGATTCCAGAAACGAGAGACATGCTCAAGTGCATTCCCGGTACCATCGTACAGGGTAAATTGAGGAGAAGAGTACCCCCTGGGGAGAGGGATTCTCTGCATTTCGCATGGGTAAGGGGTTGGTGATGATGCACGTCCAACTCATCATTCTTGATTCGGTTGCGGAGAAGTTGTTCCAAATCTTCTCTCGTGACGAAGTTGGGCGGCCGATTTCCTTCCAACGGGATTCTAGCGAAGTTTCCTCATCCGTGGAGGTGTGCTCCGGCGAGGTCTTTGGCGTCGGGGTTGTTGGAGACGTTCCTAAGCGGCTCTGGAGGACGCGACTCACGTGGTAGTCGCTCTGTCAGGGTCTTGAGAAAGATGAGTACCTCCTTCTGCGTTGAAACCATATCCGTCTGGGCTCTGGCGAGCATCTCTTGTCGTTCCATCAAATCAGCGATGGTGACGTAAGGACGACTTCCTCTGGTTCCTCCGGTCTCTCGTCCCATCGGCGGGGTAGTTGGAACCTTAGTTGTGGTCGGAGGCGCCATGCTAGCGAAGCATTTGGGGTCGTAGCGGCGCTCAGCCACAGTGATTTGGTGGCGTGACACCGAAGAGATATTTTCGTTGCCATGATTAGAGGGTTGTGCGGAGACACTAGAGGAGGCAGCGGCTCAGCCCCGGTGATTAGCGGTGTTACACTTGAGGGAGTGCATTCGATGTCACCGTAGTCGGCAGGTGATGCAACAACGTTATTGGGAGAGACGCTAACATCGGGGATCGTTACGCCGGTATTCTCGGCAGCCCGCTCGGGACCTCGAGTTCCACCATGTTGGGATTTGACGTTCGGGGAAACGAAATCAGGAGTCGGAGTTGGTATTGTAACCGATAGATCAATCCTCATTTGTGGTCGCCAATTCTTTATGGGTAAAAATCGTTTCCGCCGATTTTGGTAAATTCGTAGTGAGTGAGAAACCGGTTTAAACCCTAAACAAATGTGTTGCACGTGAGCACTTTATAGATTCGAGAGATCAATTGTACAAGTCCGGCCTAAACCAAGAAATGGCCGTTCCGGACTTGCTTCGGTCACAAAGTGGAGGAGAAGGGTTGATTTGGAGAGGGAAGCAAAGAAAGGTGTTGAGACCCAGAATAGTGCGGGAGAGTAGTGTCTCGACTTGTATCGGAAAGTGAAAGCTTAGGAAGCTTGCAAGAGATGAAAGCTTTTTGGAGAGCTTGCAAAGTTGCCTTTTCCGAGAGTGTTGTATTTTTCTCCGACCGAGACTTGTTGTCGGTGGAAATAGGTAAGACCTATTTATACAAGTCGAGATTGAAACGTACCCTGGCCTCATGAAGGAAGAGAGTAAAAGGGTGAAATAATGGGAGGAGGTGGTAACCGCATGGTGTTAATGGGTGAAAACGTTTTTACCATTATTTCCTCATTTATTTGACCGCTTTATTCCTATTCACGCTTTCTTAATGTTAGCGTAGTGTCTGGCGCAAGCATTTTGTGACCTCCAAACCAAGACCCCCGAAAGCATCCCCGGTTTGTGTTGATGTCTCAGTGTTGGTTGCATCTTGAGTGCAAGTGGTGCTGCTAGGGCGCATGTGGCATGTGCCAATGGCATGTGCGGAATGCCTTTGTTGCGAGTTGCACCTCGAGCGCAAGTGGTAATGCCAGAGCTGCTAGTGGCGTGTGTGGAATGTGCCAATGGCATGTGTGGAATGCCTTGGTGGTAGGTTGTACGTTGAGTGTAAGTGGCAATGCATAGAGTTGCTAGTGGCGTGTGTGGCATGTGCCAATGGCATGTGCGGAATGCCTTGGCGGTAGGTTGCACGGTTTGCAAGTTAGGCTACCATCGTGGGTTTTGGCATGTGACAATGGCGCGTACGGCCAAGTTGGCCTAGGTTGCACGGCTTGCAAGTTGGGCTACCAGCATGCGTGTTTTGCATGTGCCAATGGCATGCGTGGCCAAGTTGACTCATGGCCCGTGTTTAGAAAAGCTACCAGCGAGCGTGTTGGCATGTCCCAATGGCATGCTCGGCCATTAGGGCGCGCCTTGGTAGAAAAAGCTACCAGCGAGCGTGTTGGCATGTGCCAATGGCATGCGTGGCCAATTTGGGTCGCGCCCTGGTAGGAAAAGCTACCAACGAGCGTGTTGGCATGTGCCAATGGCATGCGTGGTCAATTTGGGTCGCGCCACGGGTAGGAAAAGCTACCGGCAGCGTGTTGGCATGTGCCAATGGCATGCGTGGCCAATTTGGGTCGCGCCACGGGTAGGAAAAGCTACCGGCGGCGTGTTGGCATGTGTCAATGGCATGCGTGGCCAATTTGGGTCGCGCTTTGGTAGGAAAAGCTACCGGCGAGCGTGTTGGCATGTGCCAATGGAATGCGTGGCCAATTTGGTCGCGCCTGGTAGGAAAAGCTACCAGCGGCGTGTTGGCATGTGCCAATGGCATGCGTGGCCAATTTGGGTCGCCACGGTAGGTAGGAAAAGCTACCGGCGAGCATGTTGGCATGTGCCAATGCATGCGTGGCCAATTTAGTCGCGCCGGGTAGGAAAAGCTACCCGGCGGCGTGTTGGCATGTGACAATGGCATGCGTGGCCAATTTGGCCTAGGTTGCATGATTTGCAAGCCTGGCGTAGGCGCTATTTTGGCATGGCATGGTTAGGGCCAAGGTAAGGGTGATTGGCTTGGCGTGACGTGACTAGCGTAGCTAGGGCCAAGGCGAGTGCGTTTGGCATGGCGCGGCTAGCTCGGGCTAAACGTGGCTGGCATGATTTGCCATTGGCACGGAGGTGCGGCTAGCATGGTTGGCATGTTTTGGCGCGTTTGGTGTGGGCGGCATGATTTGCCATTGGCACGAGAGGTGCGGCTAGCTTGGGCTAGGTGTGGGCGCATGATTTTCCATTGGCACGGAGGTGCGGCTAACATGGTTGGCATGCTTTGGCGCGTTTTGGTGTAGCTGGCATGATTTTCCAATGGCACATAGGTGTGGATAGGGCCAAGGTAAGTGTGTTTGGCTTGGCGTGGTGTGACTAGCGTAGCTAGGGCCAAGGCAGAGTGCGTTTGGCATGGCGCGGCTAGCTCGGGCTAAATGTGGCTGGCATGATTTGCCATTGGCACGCGGAGGTGCGCCTAGCATGGTTGGCATGCTTTGGCGCGTTTGGTGTGGCTGGCATGATTTGCCATTGGCACATGGAGGTGTGCGGCTAGCTTGGGCTAGGTGTGGCTGGCATGATTTGCCATTGGCACGGAGGTGCGGCTAACATGGTTGGCATGCTTTGGCGCGTTTTGGTGTGGCTGGCATGATTTTCCATTGGCACAGAGGTGTGGCTAGCTTGGGCTAGGTGTGGCTGGCATGACTTGCCATTGACACGGAGGGGAATTAGGGTTTTGTTCGTCGTAACCCTAATTTGAAAAAATACCCCTATTAATTCTTGATTACATGCATTAAATGTCCTAATAAATGTGTCACTGGTGGCATTAGGTTATTTGGGGTTTTACGATTTTACCCTTTGTTTAAAAACCACCATCAACATCTGTGTAAACCATGTCTAGATGTCTCGAAACGCACGCCCGAAAGGTGTTGGGTCACACGACCTTCAAGCCCTAATTCGTGCTTTGCGGCAATGCATTTCTGTCGCAAATTGATCGTGACCACTCATCTTCGCTGGTCGAATTGTGTGCCCAGATCCAATTTACGATATAGTTTTCTATTATACACATTTGATATTTCGAGCTGAGTTTAACTCGCTTACATATTTCTCGGAATATGTGTTGGCAATCTTCGCTTCGACCAAGTTCATCTTATATTCTTGACGAAAGTCAAAAGATGATCATGTGAAAATTGCCGAGTAACATCGTACATGGTTTGTGTGATACAATCATTTGATGTAGACTTGGAATGTTTCGTTATGATTATTTCAATAACTTGAAAATCGCTTTGATGCTAATAGTGTGTGAAAATGGCTATTGTCATCCTCTAAGAAAGTTTCAATGATTGAAATAAAGATTTTAGAACACTTAACCATTATTGGATTGTGACATGTTGTGTACTCTTGCACATATATTGTCTATGTCCGGGAACCATAGTATGCGTACACGTATGCATACCTGTTGGTTTGAGAAGTCCGGGAACCTAAGTATGCGCACCCGTACGCGTACTGGCGTAAGGTTCATGTCCGTGATTTTATGCTGGGATTGGTGGTATGCGTACCCGTTCGCGTACTGGCAAAACCCAATTTCAGTCCGGGTATTTCAAGTATGCGTACACGTTCACGTACTTGAAGGTTAAAGTTCTAAAATCGGTTGTGTACATGAACTAAGACATTTATATATTAAGGAATGCATTCTTTGCAAACCGTGGCTATAATGTTCATGTATTGATTCGAGTGAATCAAACCGATTTTGCTTTAATTGTGTTCTTGTATACTTCTATGAGAATATAGCAATTCAACAACTCTTTAACTAGTTTCATTTGAGTCATTTGAACTAGTTATGGTTAAGATGAATAAGGTTGATATGGGAGTGTTCATATGGCTAACCTTGGTTAACTATTGTTGAGCCAACATGGTGTACACGTTTAGGTACGGCTACATAAACCTAAATGAAGGTACATTTCATTTGTGTGTAATAAGCTAAGTTCGATCTAACGGTTGAAAGATATTAGCTTGAATCTAATCAGGTTTTCATCTAACGGTTAATATTGAATGCTTTGTTACCAAGGTAACTTAGATTGCAAACCCTGATTTGAAAAATATATAAAGGAGAACTCTAGCAACTGGGAAACCTAATCCCCACACCTCTGTATGATACTAGTTGTATAAGCTAGAGTCGATTCTCCTTTAACCTTAGGTTTTTCACGAAACTCGAGGTTAACGACTTAAAGACTTCATTGGGATTGTGAAGCCAAACCCAACTATTTTGTCTGTAGTTGCGTGATCTGATCTTGCATCTTCTATCGTGTTTGGGTACGATCTTCTTTAAGATTGGCTCGAGATTTATTCTAGATAGGTAATATAAAAAGTAATCACAAACATCTTCGTCTCATCGTTTGTGATTCCACAATATCTTGTTTCTCTACCATACAATTAAGATTACTGTGAGGTGATTGATATTTCTAGGCTGTTCTTCGGGAATATAAGTCTGGTATATCAATTGGTTCCTGTTCACCTTGATTTATCAAAAGATGGAACAAAACTTGTAGGTATTTATGTGGGAGACAAATTTATCTATTCCTATAGACTTTTCTGTGTGAGACATATTTGTTTATAAAGTCTTTGACTTTGGGTCGTAGCAATTCTTTGTTGTGGGTGAGATCGGCTAAGGGAGTCAAGTGCGTAGTATCCTGGCCGGGATTAGAGACGTAAGGAGCTGTTTGTACCTTGAATCAGTGTGAGATTGATTACGGTTCAACTACGGTCGATCAAGTTCATTGGTAGTAGGCTAGTGTATGTAGCGGCTTAATACGTGTGGTGTTCAAATCTGGACTAGGTCCGGGGTTTTTCTTGCATTTGCGGTTTTCCTCGTTAACAAAATTTTGGTGTCGTGTTATTTTTTTCCGCATTATATTTTGTTATATAATTGAAATATCACAGGTTGTGCATTAAGTTCAATCAATTAAATTGATAATCCAACCTTTGGTTGTTGATATAAATTGATTGACACTTGAACATTGGTCTTTGGTACCGTTCAAGTTGTTTCACATAATAATCAGGCTCGCGGATTTCTATCTGTTTGATTTGCTGATTACATTGTGAAACAGAGATATAAAACTCTTGGATATACTTTTCTCTAGATTGAGTCTAACTATCTAGTTGATTCTCTTGAAAGTATATTGGAGTTTGTCTATTCAGATTGCCAAACGAATTGTTGGGTGTAGTTGTTGTACCCCCGCTTTTTCAGTTCACACTTCCTTTGATTGTCTATGGATACGAGATCGAGACGATACAACAACAAGATCATTTGTGTGATTGACTATAGATACAAGATCGAGACGATACGACAACAAAGTGTGTACTTGATAATAGGTTCGGAAATAACCGAAACCAGGGCTGCACAAAACCGAGCCGAACCGTCAAACCGAACCGGAACTGACAAAACTGGACCAAAACGGGACGAACCGTTTATCCAATGGTCGGTGACGACTTGAAAACTGATAACCGTTGACCTGTCGGCTCGGTGCACGGTTTGGGGTCTAAAATCGACCGATCCGAACAGGTCATCTATAACCATTAAATTGTATAACTCCATTTAATCCTAACCCTCCATTATTTAGCATATAACTATACTAACCTAAACCCTAGCCACATTCGCTCACCTCTTTATTTCTTTTTCCTTTTCTTCTCTTCTTCTTTACTCTACTTTGAGTCGTTTACGTGTTCTTTTCTTCTTCTTGTTACGGACTGAGTCACCACCAACACTTACCATCACCAATCTTCTTTTTCCTTCTTATTACTTATTTTTCTTCTTCCTGCTTCACAACCTACACCACCATAACGACGTCACCAGCACCACCACCACCTACTACACCACCAAACACCATCACGATCACATGCTACAACACAATCACCAGCACCACCACCTTTTTATTTGGGGAAAATATTAAAAGATTAAAGGCATGTTAAGTATTTTAGGGTTCTTAAAAAATGTCAATTTTGAAGAAATTTTACTTGGTTTTCTAATTTATTGATAAATCTATGTATTAAGTTACTTTTGTTTCTTTAGTTTCACTTTGTTTACTTATTTTGAAGATCAGTTATGATGATTTATTGAAATGAGTTTCTATGTGTTGTGTTTTCACAGCAAGAAAGAAATTTGGGGAATCATATTGATGTAATTGAGCCTTTTTCATGATTCGGTGATGAAATTAATGTTGCATTAAGATGTTTCCATGACTCAGTGAAGAAAATTGATGTATCTGAAGTTTTAAAGAGACTAAGCTAAAAATCTGAAAGATTTATGGATAAAAACCGATCTGAAAACCGTAACCCCAGATCGGTTTCAAACCGAACCGTCAATGAATCGGCTCGGTTACAGGTTTAGAAAGGTAGAAACTAGCTGCGAGTCGGTTCGGTGGTCGGTTCCGCTTAAAACCGCACTGAGCCAGAATGTTATGCAGCCCTAACAGAAACTTTATAGGATCAATATCAAGTATTACAAAGTTAACGTACTTGTGTATTAATTATAATAATAATTATAATGCGGAAAAAGAAAGTAAAATACACAACATGATTTTGTTAACGAGGAAACTACAAATGCAGAAAAACCCTGGGACCTAGACCAGTTTTGAATACTCTCAGATTTAAGCCGCTATACAAAATCTAATACCAACTTCGTGTAGTTGAGACCAATCAGACAACCCCTATCTACTTAGTTCCCTCAGTATTCCTTCGCCTTAGACTTCTAGAGTCACGCACGTGAATAGCAAGTCCTTTGGATCGTATTCAAACAACAAAGGAAGAATCTGTTTGGTAACCACTCTAATCAATCTTGCTAGAAGATAAGATGAGTTGTTGACAAAGGGTCTTATGTTTAATCTAATAAACTCCTTTGTATGGTTAGATCAATCTATCCAATGACTACCGAAACAATCAAGTTTAGATTCGCACTCAATCAATATAGATCTCAAAGAGAAACTATAAAGTGACGTCGATCTCATGCAACTCATCAATCAGATCTATCAAAGATAAAATGATTCTAGTTGGATCCCAGCCGATCAAAGTTTGTGCACTAAATCCTCAAGATACTAAAACTAATAAGAATTCTTCTTCGTCTTCAAATCTTCTATTACCTTCAAAACCCTAAACAACAACACTTGAATCCTCTTGTGATCAATCACACACAGAACGAAGTCTGTTAACAATGGATTATCACAAGATGTCTTTAGATCTAAAAACAGTTCTGAAGATCACGTCGGTACTTTGATCTAGTCTAAATGAATTTTATATCAGAAGAGAAAATTTCCAAGAATAAACAAACTAGGTACAATCAAAGTTTCAATAACCGTTAGTCAATCAACTCAATAATCGAAATCTACAATAACAATGAAATTATCTAGTTTCCTACCAACGGTACTGTGGAGCTTCTTGATCCCACAAAAGTCTTTAAACGAGCGGTCGTAAGAGATTTCACCTAATTAGGATACTTTCCTCTCCGAATAGACGGCTCCACCAGAAACAACAAGAAATGAAGTTTTCCTGGCTCTTAGGATAGTTTGCTAGAAATGCAAACTTAGGTATTTATAAACCAAGGTTGTTTGGACAACAAGGAAATTCCAAAAACGAAAATATTCATAAGATATGCATTAAAGTACCTAATTTCCCAAACCTATATTTCTGAAAACTCTCATATAAAACTTCAATTATTAGTCTAGCACATTAACTAATAATATTTTTCCGACTGATATGCTTTAGCTCTTTGGTAATTAAAACATATATAATGAAAATCATAAAATGCTTTTAAGTTTTCGGACCGGGGATGACCTTGACATCAAGGAATATCTTTGAACAATAAATGATAAGAGTTAATGCTCATGTTCAAAGTATGTTGACATATTTGCACTGCAAACCCTAATTCCGAAACTACATAAGTTCATGAAGAAAATATGTAATTCATGCAAAATCGGATTTGCATCTTGGAATCGGTTCTACCACACTTCCAAACAAGTTTAGAATTGTTTCTACTAATATTCCAAGACTACTATGTGATCAGTCATGCCAAGTCACGGTGGTTAGTTGTGATCGATCCTAGCAAGTCACATACATGGGTTCGGATCGGTTATACCAATCACATGGATCGGTTCTACCTAAACATGGTACCTACTTGTGATCGGTCATACCAGTCACTAAGATCGTTCATACCAATTACAAGGATTGGACACACAACCTCTTATGATCGATCACACCAATTACAAGGATCGATCATACCATCTCACATGGTGATTACTTAGGATCGGTTACACCAATTGCAGAACCGGTCATACCAAATCATAAGTCTAGGTATTGTAATCGGTTATACCAAGATACATAACCTGAGTTACGATCGGTTCTACCAACTCACACATATTGGTCATCCAAAGAATATGCAATGAATAGCCGGACCAATATACCTAGCTATTGATTTCCCTTTCAATTCATGAAACTAGTTCACGAACCTACTTCCTTTAAACAAATGTAAAACATTGTTTCCTATAATGAAACCTTCACCATAAACCCATACACATAATCATAAAACTATATACAAGATTATGTCGATGTCATATCTATGAAGTTCAAAAGATAAGCGTTATACTTATGTTTTGGGGTAAAAATTGTTTCTGCTGGTTTTGGTAAAATTGGGTGTGTTGATGAGAAACAAATCTAAACCTTAAAAAATGCCTGCTTTGGAGTACTTTAGATTCGAGAGATCAATCTGTACAATCCTGGCCTAAACAAAGAAATGGTCGTTCCAGTCTTGCTTCGGTCACAAAGTGAAGGAGAAGGGTTGGTCTTAGGGAGGGAAACGAAGAAGGTGTTGAGACCAGAATGGTAAATTCTGAAGGTGTGGCTATTTCATGACTTGTATCAGAATGTGGGCGGCTTTGCTTGAGAATGTAAGCTATCGGTTCTTTGGTGTTTTTCTGGATACTTGTGTTGTTGTTAACCCTTCTTGTGTTGTTGTTTTTAAAATAGGTTGGAAACCCATTTTATACAAGCCATAATTGAGCGCCCTTGATCTCATAGGAAGTGGAGACAATTGAGCAATGGAGAAGTGGAGTCGTGTGAAAGTGGTGATCGTCTTGTTTAGTTGTGAGGAAAGGGCGGGTCAGCCTTTCATCCACTACTCGCTTACTTCTTGTTAATAGTCCACCCTTTCCTAACACTTTCTTGTAATAGGCGTGTTGCACGCCGCACTTATTTTGTAAAATGGCAGACAAATACCCCAGTGAGCATCCCCGGTTTGCGACACGTTTGATGTCTCGAGTATTTGTTGATTGGGTCTTGTGTGTAAGACCTAATTATTCGACCAATCACGTGCAAGCTAAGTGGCGGGTGGTCATGTTGTGGCGAGCCAAATCATGAGACTGGATGTAAGAAATAGTGTGTGACACCATTAAGCTAGTCTTGGTTGGTTATCTAAGATTTAACCTAGGTCAGTCAATTATGTTGGCGAAGTTGGACGAAAAAGATTGCACCTAATGGAAGGGATGACCTTTGATTATGGCCACATGTTGTTGGCGCACATTAATGGTGTAGTGGCATATCCGTGCCTATGGAATGGTGGCATAGCCGTACCTATGGCATGGTGGCATAGCCGCGCCTGTGGCGTGGTGGCATGGCCAAAGCTAGGATTTGGCGTCGTGGCCAAAGTTAGGGCTTGGCGACATGGCCAAGGCTAGGATTTGGCGCCATGGCCAAAGTTAAGGCTTGTCGGCATGGCCAAGGCTAGGATTTGGCGCCTTGGCCAAAGTTAGGGCTTGGCGGCATGGCCAAGGATAGGATTTGGCGTCGTGGCCAAAGTTAGGGCTTGGAAGCATGGCGAGGCTAGGATTTGGCGCCAGTGTCAAAGTTAGGGCTTGGCGGCATGGCCAAGGCTAGGATTTGGCGCCGTGGCCAAAGTTAGGGCTTGGCGGCATGGCCAAGGCTAAGATTTGGCTCTGTGGACAAAGTTAGGGCTTGGAAGCATGGCCAAGGCTAAGATTTGGCTCCGTGTCCAAAGTTAGGACGTGGCGCCGTGGCCAAGCTAGGTATTGGCACCGTGGCAAAAGTTAGGACTTGGCGCCATGGCCAAGCTAGATTTTGGCGCCGTGGCCAAGCTAGGTTTTGGGGCCGTGGCGAGTTTGAAACAACCTGATTGGTCGATGGGAAGGGGGGCCGGACAAACATGGGGCGTGGCCACATCTCTAGTGCGCGTGGCGTATTTAAAGCGACATGATTGGTCTATAGGAAAGATGGCTAGAAAGTATGGGCCTGGCCATATTCCATGTGCATGTGGCTCATTTAGAGCGACGTGATTGGTCGATGGGAAAGAGGAGGGCCGACAAGAAACATGGGGCGTGGCCATCTGCAGGTGGCGCATGCTAGGGCGGACTGGGTGGCCTATGGCATGGCCACACCTCCTTTGTTGCTGCTCCTACTTCCCGCGGCTCCTCTTTCAATTCTTGTTTTTTGATTTTGGGTAGGATTTTGCTCCCACTAGTCCATGGCGGATCAATTTCCTAGCTTGCCTAGGTTTAATTTCGACTAGCAGGGTCTGAGATACTGCGTAAGGCGCAAAAAACCTAATTTTTGCAAATTAATTAAGTTGATATTTGAATCTTGTGAATTATCACAAAATTGATTAAATTCGGTGAGTTACGTGTGTTGACACGAGAGTTCTTTTATTTTCATAGAGTCATTTCCAGCGCGTCTTGATTTGAATACTTTTATGCAGACCTTAATCTTAATACTTCGGGAAATTCATGCTACTCGGTTCGAGTGAACACTAATTGTCATATCATATCAATATTAGGGGTTCAGCCGGGGAACATAGCACATAAAGTATTCAATGAGCCTTACATTAATGAATAATACATACGGGATGTTGAAATTTACAGAATATTTGGGATTGTTGCCACATGCACCATTCTGGATAAATTTCATGTAAATATACTGAATTTCTCAATAAATGTGTAAGTGAAGAGGTTGGGCACTTATTACTTCAAATGGCTTTGTCTCTTTGCAAAATGACAGTACATTAAATATAGGGTTTTACAATTTTAGCCCTGAACTAAAAACCACCATCAACAACTTCGTAATATAATTCCTTAATACTATGACCATACTATTATGATCATGTCTATCTACAAGATTATGTCGTTGTAGTCGTTACTTCTTCTCAATCTTCGGGTCTTCGGAGTAATACTTGTATGTCTCAGCATTCCTAGACTTTCTAGTCTAACCTATACGAAGTTGACTTTAGTATTTAATCAAGCGACTCTAGATGAGTTTTGATATTAAAATATGACAACCAGACTTGACATACCAACGCTTGGTGAGTTCAACCGAGCTATGCTCTAACATTTTTTTTTTTTTTGCATTATATCAACATAACAAATTCAAACATTCATAAGAACGCCCAAGAATTATATTTACATCTATCGAGAAAAAATAAAAAGAAACTAAACTTCTGATGTTAAAATAGACAAATCTCTGTCATTTTTGATCTTTTATCCCTACATTTCTTGGCCATATGTCCGTGTGCCACGGTTATAAAAGTTACCTTTGATATTGTTCTTAGAGACACCATTCTTAGGTTTAAGATGGTTACCTTTGAGTTGCGATGTTTGTTAAGTTTGTTACCATTTTTGTTGGATTCGTATTTTCCACCATGTCCTTTCTTTGGAGCCACATTATCATCTAGGATATGAGCTTTGTTGGACATGTCTTTTCTCAATAACAAGTTATTTTCCTTGCAACATAGTAGTTCCTCAACTTGAATCTTTTTACCCAGCTCTATCATGGTGATCTCACGAGTCTTATGTCGCGTTCTCCATTTGTACTTGATAGGTGCCTAAAATACATCTTTTGAATGTCAATTTCTTATACTTTTATTTACTATTTTCTCTTGTATTTTTGTATATTACGCTTTGTTTCCATTTTATAGGTGTTTTGGAGTCATGTGACAAGAAAGAAGGCAAATACGAGCTTAATACATTGCTTGGAGACATTATGAGTCGGCGGAGTTCAAGTCCAGAAACACCATGGCTTTTAAGGAGTCAAAAATCAAAAATTATTGGAGCATCGGTGTTGTTTAATCGGGGCAGCCACTTGCTAGTACATTGAGTATGCGGGAGACAGACAAGTAGGTCATGACCACTACCTTGCCAAGTCCCGCACGCGGCACCATGGTTTAAGGGTTGAGAATGATGGATCAAGACATTTTTCCAAGGTTGAGAAGAATGCAAAGCAAGTGTACCGGTTTTGGGTTTATTTCAAGTAAGTCACGACCACTACCTTGCCAAGTCCTGCACGCTGGCACCATGGTTTAAGGGTTGAGAATGATGGATCAAGACATTTTCCCAAGGTTGAGAAGAATGCAGAGCAAGTGTACCGAGTTTTGGGTTTAGTTCAAACGAAAATTCATGGAAAAGAAGTAATTTTGATGCCATTGATTCGAGGATTGATAGTTAGGATTAATGAAGCTTTAACGGTTATCGTAGGTTCGAAGGTTGGGTCTTACTCGAATCGAGTTACAACACGGGGAGGAAGAAAACAAATCTTGCCGGGCAGTCTTAGACTCCGAGAAAGAATCTTGTGAAGTGGGTTCGTTTTCAGAATCGTATTGTGACAAAGTGATGTAGGACATCCGTTAGATTTAGGATTAGTATTTTTCTTATTATTTTTAGAGTTTAATTAATTTAGAGTAGTATTTCTTAAATTTAGAATTACTTATTTTAGAAGTCATTTAATTCTAGAACTTTATTTATTTTAGGGATTTCTTATTTTCCAAGTTTGAGTCTTAGAGTTATTTAAATATGGGACAAGTCCTTTGTATTATGCATTATTATTATTAATCAATATTGAGATTTCTCAACTATTCTCCAACTTTACTATCAAAATTCTTTATTCACGCTTCCGTTCTGCATTACAAAGAAGAAGAGTTTTGTGCATATCCGGTTGTATTTCTTCCCAAGAAAACAAGAGAGGAGCTGTAGCCATTGATTGTGAGTGATGAATGCGGATGAATGAATCTTTGCGAGGGAAGGAGATAAAATGGTCATGCAAATCAACAGGAAGTTCAATCTCCTTCATCACCGAGAGAATGCATACTAAGTGTTTGTAAAAAGGCTGAACGAGTAGCTTTTCACAAGTTCAAGTTGGTCGCCAATGGTTCAAGATGCAGAGTCTCCCAGCTAGCTTCTCCCGGTCTTGCAAGGTGCCGGGGTTCGATGGCGAGTTTTAGACTTGTGTTTCTTCTTTGTGATTTTTGTGGTCGTGTTTGAGCTGTTGTTCTCAAGCTACAAACTAGTGAAGCTTTTAGTAGAGAGTTGATGTTCTTTGCGAGTAGATGGAGTATCGAGACGTGTGGTGTATTGACAATAGCATGGGTTCGATTTTGAGCTGGTTTAGGTAGGTTCCTTGTCGCTAATCAATCACAAGAGACGGTGTAGTACGGGGCCTTGGTCTGAGTATTGCGGGGAAGAAATAGGAGGTGATCTTGAAACCGGGTTGTTTCGCTAGCCATGTGATACGTGGTTACAGTCAAGATTTGATTCGAGTATTGTCAACAAGAAAGTAGGGAGGAAACCACCGGTTCCGTGCCAGTTATGCGCAGCTATGAGCCATGGCTCACGTGGGTAGTGAATGATGCGTGTCGGAATTGGCTAGTACTTGATTTTAAAGCCGTGATAAATATGGAAGTTGGGTACCAGCATGTTCCAGTTTTGGATAGCGTTTGGGTCCGTGAAAACAGACAACACATGCCGTCAGTTTTGTGTTATGTATGGTGAGGATTAGTTGGGTTTCATCGCATGATTGTAGAACAAGAAATAGTGAGCTATAAAAGAAGGAGTACAGAAAAGGATCTCATACCCCCTGCTCGCAAGTGTTTTCCACTACCACAGGGAGGAGCTTTGCTCCTCTCCATCTGCGTCACCACCAGTTCGCAGTTCCATCATCACTTGCATATCACCAACATCGCATTCCACCACCTGCACCTCCATCGGTTCGCATCCACACCACTGCACTCCACCTGCATACATCCACCAACCTTCATAGCCACCTGCATATCATCTACAACATCAATAACAACGGCTACAGTCCATCTATGCACCGGTCCACCTGCACTAGCACCTCCACGATCCATCGCCAATACCTTCACGCCACAACAGACTACGGCGGAAATATCAACGGCAAGTGACATCCACAGTTCTCGCATCCAGGCCATCATCACCACTACATCACTTCACGAGCTGGACACTTTGTGTCATTGGTTTGAATTGCCTTTTAGTTTTGTTTGCAGTTTGTTGTTTTGCTTGTTATTCATTATGAACTCCAATAGCTAATTACATCTTGATTAGGGACGACTTCAACGTCCGAAAAGGAATTCATATTGATATTTAAAAAGCATGTTTCTACGGTGCTAATAGTGGTTATGAGTTATTTGTGAATCGTTTAAGTTGCAAATTAAATTGGTTTATGGATGATTCTATTGCTAATTCGAGAATTCTTCGACCCGTAATTGTCTAGATATTCCGAGTACAGGTAGCGTTATATGAATATTGACGATGGGATTTTGTTAAATATTCATATGTATTGAATGACACTAGTAGATGAATCGAGCTTATGTATTTGTCACTAGGAATAACCTATCTCACGGAACTTAATGCATTTGTTTAAGTCACACCTAGAGAGCGTACTTCTAGGAAACTTGAAGAATCCGGTAGTCGAGCGCTTCCGTGTCCAGTGAATCAAGAGATTGCAGAGTATTTGAGCGTACTAAATATTCTAGGGTTATTAGTAATTGGTACCTTGCAGAAACATAGCTATATCAATTAGATTCACGTTTTGTGACTGAGAAAGAGTCCTTGATCATTCTCATCCTCATATTTGCATTAATATTCAGAAATTGAATCGACAACCTTAGCTCAACTCTCCCTTAGGAACGAACCTGCTTTTCATTGTACTACTAGTTAGTGTAAGAGAAGTAAGGAATTTATTTTTGCGAGTTCGACACCTCGTCAAAATTGCGCCATTGCTTGGGGAGCAGTGATCGTTAGTTTGAATTGTTATCGATTTTGTTTTTTGTTTTTGCATTTAGTTTTTATTATAAGCTTTTTATTAATTTGTTTCTTTTAGAATCTTATTTTGGGTACCATTAATCCTTCTTTTGGCGTGTGCACAATTGGGAACAAGAGGTAAGTCTCTAAACGAGTTATAGGGTTTTATGATAATTGCACTCAAAAAGACCGTTTTTTTAGTTTCTCATGTGTGCAGACAGGAATAAGGAGAGAAATCTTGCACACGTTGAATGGTGGGAAGGAAAACCTTAGAAACAATTTCTGGAAACTCCACAAAATTGTGGGAATAATAATCTTTTTTCTGATGATCTCTTAGAAAGGAAATCAACCATTAGCGAGGATTGGAGTACTCACTTACCTTCACATCCGATCGGCAATCAACACCACTCTCACAGCATCCATATAAATGTCTTCGTCTTCAGTCTTCGGTCTTCAACTATTGATGATGAACTTCTGAACTTCTTAGAACCTTGAAATTTTTTGATTTTTCTCTTCAATTTCCTTGTTGCTTGAAATTTCCTCTTAAATTCTTCTTTACCATGGTGTTTATTAAACAAAACTAAGAAAGTAAACTACAATAATTGATTATTTTTTTTAAAACACAACAAAATAAATAATGAAACTACTAAATCCATGGATGAAGGACTTTATCACTCAATTTTCCACAACTTGCATTGTCTTGATTTCATAAACTTCACTAGTTCTCATCTTATTTTCTTTTCTTTGCTCTTGTAAAATACCTCTTCAAATGTGTATATAATTTTGATATTTGTATTGTATCTTCACTTTGAATAGGAACTTTTTACTTCCTTGAATTGTTTGCATGTAAACCTCGGACTATTTCAACTTTCTTCATAGAATCTGACGTTGCTCTGCTCGTTGATGATAATGTGTTTCTATATGGATCTGTTGATGTTGTCGAGAGAGATAATGGTGCTAACTTCAAATCAAACTACAAGAAGGAGTTTTCATCTTTAGACGTCACCCTCATGATTGACGGAATTAGCACTCAAGAGATCAAAAATAATGCAAATTTTTGGAGTTTTCATCTTTAGACGTCACCCTCATGATTGGCGGAATTAACACTCAAGAGATCAAAAATAGTGCAAATTTTTTGGAGGTTTCATCTTTAGCTCATGTGTTAGAAATTATATGATAGTTGTTACCATATCCCGGAATCGTCACCATATCACTATCTATTTTTATTTTTGCAATATTTTTGTTTCTCTAAGTGATTTGGTGGGTCACTAACATCGAACTGTTATTACTGCTAGGATGAAATACAGTGATTGAGTTACTAAAAAAAAAGACCAGACCAATTCGACCAATCGGTGTATATACAAAAAGAAACAAGAAAAAAAAAAGAAAAAAAATAGATTGACACTTGGATAGCAATATGTATGTGTTCTCCCTGTCTCCATCGTCTAAACAAGTGTGGAACGCAGGATCCATGGGAATTACCATGTAATCTGCTGACAAGAAGCATGCGCTTGGATCCAAAAGATCTAATCATGTTGTCAATTCGAAAAAAAAAACTGAAAAAAATAAAAAATTATTATTATTATTGTTCAATTAATAAATCGACATTTGGTTCCCTTGTATTTTCAGATCGAGTTGATCTAGAATTAGGATTATCGACCACTGGTTCCCTTGTATATTCCAGCTGAGTTGATATTAGAATTCAGACCAGTTTCGCCTTTCTCCTTAATTTCCCTAGACGTGAATCTTAAGTCTCCAATGTGATCATCCAACCATCTTCCCTAGACGTGAAGGTTGAGGCTCTAAATAAAGACTATTTGAATAAGCTACCTCTATACATTAGAGAATACGTTATTTCCACCGACGACGTTCCTCGGATGGTAATTGTGGTTTTTATGTTGTCAATCAACAACTTGGGCCTTTCATCGAAGGTGCGAAGCGAAATAATGGGTGTGCAATCACTCATATAAGGCAAAGGTTGTTTTCCAAACTAAAGGAGAATCCGGCCTTTTACAAGACAATGTTGTGCGATAGGGAGGGTAGTCTCAATGAGCAATTTGTTAGGTATCAACGTCGTCTTCATGGGGGCCATCCGATGACATCGGATTATTGGATGAGCATGCCTATATGTGGACACTTAATCGCCCGAGGCATTCAATTGTGTGGTTCATTATTTCTTAAAATATGCTAGTTTCACCTTCACCCCAAAAATAACCTTATGTGTTGAGCGGCTCAAACGAAGGATATGTGTGATGGCATTGATTAACTACAACTACTTTATAGGCCTCGATTAAAACCCGATTGTCCATTGCCTCCAATATGTGGAACCTCTTATTGGTGCATTTAATCCAGGATAGAATGTTGGGTTGGTGTATCATGTATGAGCTTAACATGGATATGTCGAATGCTTTGAAGAAGTCGGAAAAAATTGTACATGAAGGTCAAATTTCACTTGCGGATGATTAAATGACACATGTAATGGAACTAAGTATGCTTATCAATGGAATACTATGTTTTTTGAAGAGTGTTATTAATTTTTGAGTAAATGTTAGTGTTTTATGTAGTTGCCAGATAATAGTTCAGTTGGCACATATTATTATAGAGATTTAGAAGTGGTGTTCGGTTAGGCTGCCCAAATATTGCGAGTAACCGAACAAGAAAGACCGGTTAGGTTGATGAGTAATACCGGGTTACCAGAACTTTAGTTCAAATGCCTAACATATTAAGCTGCTGAATTTGACATTGAAGTTGGTAGGAAATGAAATTACAGGACAATGCCGAACTGTACGAGACAAAAGTTCGGTTAGGAAATGAAATTACAGGAAAACGCCGAACTCTACCAGACAGAAGTTCTGTTACGTAATGAAATTACAGGAGAATGCCGAACTTTTACAGAACACACATTCTTTAAAAAGGAACCTACCTAAACCAGCTCAAAATCGAACCATATTTGTGTTGGTTTATTTTATTAAAGAGGACATGATTAATATAAACGAGGTTGCCCATGGTTCCGTTTAGCTTTATTTTTTACTAAATCCAAGAACCAAACCGATAATTAGGCTATGTTCGGTGTAATATTAGAAACGAAAACCGCCCCTCTGTTTTTTTAGATTTTTTTTTAATTTTTTGTTTTTCTTTTATAGTTTTGATTCCTGACTAGAGTTTAGTTGTTAAGTTCATTATAACTAAACATAATCAGCGTATTTAAAAAAAGCTAAAGCAAATCATTTCTCTAAGGAAAAAACTTGTTTTGGTTTTTATTGGGTTTTTTAGTGCGAACTTTGAGTTTTTTTTTTTTTTTTGGATTTTGGGTTCTTCTTTAATGTCAATCCAAGACCACTAAAATGCGTTCTTCAATTTTTGGGTTTCCGAGATTTTTTTCGATTTATTATTTTCTGGGTTTTTCATCAGTTTGGACCAAGTTAGGTCTGGTGGCAAGAACCATGAGTAGCCTTAATAATATTAGATATACACACAAGCGAAAAAAAAGTATTATTTGGTGTAATTTGGTTTTCAATCCAAACGACAAGATCATTGAATGTAAATGAAGACAACTTAAGAATATTTGTGTTTATGATTATGGTGTTCGTATAATACTTTCAAATAAAATAGTTCACTTTAGCACTTTATGAATATCTTAGAGGTGATTTTTTTTATTCAATTTAATTAATGGTTTCTATAATGAGAACCTACAATTTTTTAGTAATCCAAAGATTAAAAATGCTTTAAGACCGAAAATAATAATAAGAAACCCTAACCTTTTGGTATGGGTGATTATTACCACCAAATACGTGATGGATTCGACGACATTTAATCACTCAACTGAAATCAGAATGGAAATCGAGAAATTAAATAAATTATTTCCTTCATATATCTAGTTACTAGGAAGAAAAAATTCAAGAAATTCTTCTCATTAAAAGCGAATCATCAACAATATGGATGATTTTTTTTATGTAACTTTTTGCATAGTTTAGATCCATGTATAACTACGATGAAACTAGGATTTGAAAATATGTTACATGATCCGATCCGTGCTCATCCTCCTAGCCTAGCCAAATAATAGGTCAGGTATGATCTAATCGCCATTACGACGGGTACCTTCCATCAATGGGTCAGGTGAGGGGAGAGGTCAACCCTGATCGCCCGATATGGTGTGCACTTCCTACAAAATCATCCAATATATTGACGAGACCCGTCGAGATTAGTCTAGGAAACTCGCCGAGAAGGACTGGATCCCGCTGAGATGTCCGAGCAAGTCAAGATGCATTGTGGTGATTCCAAATACAAATCAAAATTCGCCCTAAAAAACTTGTTGTTCTTTTTGATTTGTAAATTGTGAATCATATTAGAATGGACAAGTTCAAGTGAGTCTAGAATCCCTAATATCTTACTCGACTAAGTGGTATAAAATATTGAAATAAATACTCCAAGAATCTCACATAGATAAGCTACCCGAGTGTTTCGATCCTGATCGAGACTAGACCGAGATGCGAGATTCACTACATTGACTCATACACAAAATCCTCAAGGAATTGATCTCAATTTCAAATCAAAAACAAAATTCCCATTAAATGGAAATTAAATGGTTACACCCTTTTACATCCTATACGTATTGTATCACCTTTTTACGCTACTCACATCTTCTTAACTCTTTACCAACTACTTAAACTCGCCTCAAGTCATAGAGATTCTACTAATTCTTCTTCAACTTCCAAAAAAAGTGAGTATTATGTCTCAAGAAAACGTTAGGAAGAAAAATAAACCACAAATTCCACGAATCCACCTCAACCGATTGTGAGCACGACCAAAAAAACAAGTAGGAAACAACATAAAAACACTGTAGAAATAGTTATGGAGTTCAATTCCGCACGTACCAGGGTTGCTAGAGCGAGATGATTTTCATAAATTTAAAATTAACTAGGCAGAATAAAAGATGTGAATGAATAACTACCTCCGACAGTCAGAAACAGAGTTAAACAACTTTTTTGGCATCACTTTTAATTTTCTAATCATAATAAACACAAAAAGACATTGATAATCATATTGCTTGAACATTGTTAGTCCATTACCTAAACTTTTAATACCTAAGATTTCGAGATCGGTATGTATTCGAGTTTTATAATTTTATCTTCGGACTTCGAAATCAATATGGTTTTCAAAAAAATTATAGTTTTACTGTCTAAGAAATTTCTTTTGATTTTTATCTATCTTTGTATCTTTGTTTTACGGAAGGCTATCTCTATACCATGGTCTTCTGAATTCGTGAATAAGAGGAAGTACGCATACCCAGTACGCGTACCTCAAGGGCCTGAGTCGTGAATAGCCTAAAAGTACGCATACCCATTACACGTACCTTGGCCATCTGAATTCATGAACTATTTCATAGGTATGTAGACACTTTGACATACCTACCCAATACGAATTAAGCAGATCCTCATGGGCTTATTTATTTCCATTTGTAATAAACAAAAACCCTAATTAATAGCTAAGTTTAAATTTTAAATAAGCTGTAGTTGCTAACAAATTAATTTGGATGCAAACAAAGAACATGGAAGCTTACCTGTTTGCGGATTGCAAATGCTTTCTTATGGTTGTGCATAAAAGGAACACATGGGATCGAGCCCGCTATCACACATATGTTTTGAACAAACAAATTTATACATTCATAATCATATATACATACCGTAACCGGCCCAACCTGGCAGGCTAACACATGCCTATGATAAAGTAGGCATGCCATGACAAAGCCAACGAGTGAAAAGTTGAGCCCAGCCTAGGCATGCTTTGAGTATGGGCCCGTCCTGGCCTATTTATTCACGGGCCAAGCCAGGCTTTGGCCTGCTTATACTTGTCAGTCCAGACCAGGTTTGGGCCGGCCTGGCCTTTTTGACACCTCTAGAAATCACAAAGTTCTCTTAATCTCAGACATTGTGATAGGTACCTAAAACTCTTCTTTATTGGTCGGTTTAAGATTGTTCTTAAGAGGTGGTTAACAATCCAAGATTCTCAGCTAACTGAGTGTAAGTACTCCAGATTTGCGAGGTTTGCTATCTTTGTCTATTACAAATAGACTTCCAAGCATTGATCTATTCGATCTAACGGGAAATTAAATGTGATAATATGTTAAAGGCAAATTGGTATCAAAAGTATAGGTGTAAGTGCTCCGGATTTGTGAGGTTTGCTAGCTTTTTCTATTGCAAATAGACTTCCAAGCCTTGATCTATTCAATCTAAAAGAAATCAAATAAGCTTATTCGTTAGAGGAAGATTGGTATCAAAAGTATTCACTTAGGTTGAAGAAACTCTTAGGATATAAAGGAAAATTACATGGAGCCTTGTGAGGTTCAAGAGACGCAAGGAGCACCACTGCCTTGAATTGCTTGGAGAGTGAATTCGGTCTCAACTGCATTCTAGTCCGAAGTCTGATAGTAATCTAGTGTCTGTAGCGACTTAATATAGTTCAGTATTCAAATTTAAAATAATTTTCATGAGGTATATAGTGTTTAATACTAATAAAATAGAAAGTTATAACACTTATCAGATTGGGTTGATTGAGGCGAGAATCACTCCATCCTTAAAGACTAATATGTCTGTGCATATACAGTGCTGGAGGATTTACGAACGTAGTATTCCAAGATACAACGATCACGCTTTGTAGTAAGTAGCACTACAATACTACTTAGATAACAGATTGATGAATTACTGGACTCTTAGACACGACTCAACCTCTATAAAATTCTTGACACACTTTCTTTTTTTAAAACTTACGAAAAAACTCATCCAAATATAAAACAAGAAATGTGTATTTATAAAGTTAATAGTGACTCTACGAGGTGTCTCTTCATTAATAAATGTAGTTACCTAAAATCAGTGAGAGGTTAAAAGTAAGATTCTAGGGTTTCTGAAAGTGAGTTACGTGAGGTTGAGCACGAACAATCTTCGTCTAAACCACGTACATTGGCCGTTCAAAGGATGTTTTAGTCATAAGGAAGGAGGCTTAAGGCCGGTCTTAGGGAGGGAAGTAGATGAAGAGAGAGATCAGAGAACAACTTATTTCTCTGGGAGGTTATGAGAAAGTTGTGTGTTAGCTTGGAGAAATATGAGACCTATTGATAACTGAATTCTCTAATCTGAGGTCGGTGAAGATAGGGATTACTTATTGTGTGGAGAAATATGCCGGGTATTTCTCACATATGTCGTAGACCGCTAGACCAAAACCCTAATTGATATCCCCCCTTTTGTACGAAGCCTTTTCGGTGATGTGTTGATATAGACAAATATTCTTTATAGCCGAGTTACAAAGATAGAGAGATATTCTCTGATTTGTGAAAATGACTATTATAAGTCATGTGAAAGGCATGGAATTCCTCAGAATTCATGTGTAGACTATGATAGGAGATGAGATTGGGTTTAACCTCTTTGTGGACGGTCACATATGTCACTTGGAGACCGTATTATTGCTTATGGGTCCGTTTGTTGAGCATGCAGAACTCAAAGGAGTTCTATGCCTCAGAATTCATGTGTAGAGTGTGAGAGGAGATGAGATTGGGTTTTACCTCTTTGTGGCCAGTCACATATGACACTTGGAGACCGTATTATTGCTTAAGGATCCCTTTGTTGAGCATGCGAAACTCAAGGGAGCTTATCCACGTTTTTGGATATACATGTACAGTTCAAGCCCAATTTAATAGCCGTGAGTATATTTGAGACGTTGAGAAAGAGGCATGATACATAAGTGAGGCTTTTTCCTTGGTCTTATGCTTGTATAAGACTCTTTAGATGAGCTAGCTTAGCTCGGATGGGGCCATCGAGGATTGGTCGATGCGGCGAGGTCGTATATAAATTTGGTTGATGTGACTGCGACCATCGAGATTTGGATGACACGAATGAGGCCGTCGAGATTTGGATCACGCGATTGAGTCTCTCCAAGTCGGTTCGGACATGTTCGGGGAAAGAAATGAAGGCTTGCATGCCTAATAATGTCTCTGCGAGACTTTGGCTCACTTGTCTTTGACCAGCGTATCTTGCAAATATGTGCTAGGAGTCACTTGTATCCAGTAGAATGGGGCCGACATGACCAGTTTATCTCGAAAGGATATTCTAGGAGTGTGTCGAAAGGGCCTGAGGTGAATAACTTGACTTATCTCGCGTGGATGTCGTAGGAATTATTCGAAAGCCTCAGTAAGTCGAGTCAGAGCCTAGAGTAGACATGACCAATGTATATCGTAATGTTGTACTAGGAATCAATCCTTGATCTTAAATAGCGTGAGTCGTGCTTACGGGAGACATGCATGTCTCCGCTCTGCAGGTCATAAGTCGGTCGGGGACGTTTTTACGCATATACGAGATCTGCATGACCAACAATATCTCGTCGAGGATGTATACTATGAATCATGGCATCCAACCAGCTGCGTCTCGCGAAGACATGTTGAAATTATGGTTGTTCTGGTTCATAAGTCCGCCGGGGATGTTTTACGCTTTACAAAAGCTACATGACCAGCAGTATCTCGTCGAGGATGTGTATTGGGAGTCACGACATAATGACCATCAGTATCTCGCGGGGATGTATACTAGAAATCGTGGTTGTGGGATGCCTTGAGGCCCAAGGGCTTAGTCTCTACCGTTAGAGTTGAGTTTTTTCCTATAGGGTCGATCTTGTCTTTTAGCGATGAGGATCAAAATTATCTTCAGAGCTTTCTTTTTATGTCAAATCCTCTCTCATTTTAGTCTTGCTAAACTTTTGAAGACGACTTGTTAGCTCAGAATGATGACTCAACCCTTAGTTATGGAAGTACCATTTTGCCTCTTGTTTTGAAATGATATTTTTGCCCCTTATCTAAATTTCACCATCTACAATAAGTAACGCCCCATGTCGGATGGTGACTCTCTCTGACACCTATTCACTAAGTGTCTAATGGATGAAGAGGCATGACCCAAACACACCTATTGGAGTTTAAATTTGAAAACAATTTTCACTCACAAATAATTTTTGACTCAAAAATTCCAACAATATAGTCGTAGGAATAACAAAGTTACTAGAAAGAATTATGAGGCAGGAAGAAGCTCGGTTGATGCTGCACACTCAACTCAACCGGCTACAAGCTTGATTTTTTTAAAAGAAATTGAGACCCGACCCGTTTATGCTTAATTGCATCCCCTAGCTAGACTTTCATCCATATAGCAAGATTTTTAACTCTGCCCTGCTATGGGGATAACTGTTTGCATATTGTCCACTAAGATACTTTGTTCACAGTAAATGATGGATCGGGTAAGAACACTTATGACTTTAACCTGGACACTTCCACATGATGAGTCCATTCACGGTTAAAAGAATGAGCGAAGAACAAAAAAGGTTAGTAGTTGGTGTTGAAAATTTTCGTGAACATATATGCATTTTGTTTGCGGCTACGACTGGGGTTGGTTTTAGTTTGGAAACCTAGTTCGAATTTCATTGATTTCAATGAAATTTGAATGGACGTGTCTCTTCCCAGTAGCCACATTGTTGCCTCTTGAAGGTATTTGTTGGAGATGAAAAAATATCTCCAATAGACATGCAACCTTTATAAATACTGGTGTTTGTTTCTTTGTAAAAGTCATCAAAACTAATGTTTTCTTTTCTAATGACACCATCGTAATTTTAAGCAGTGTGTTCTTGATAGGGTCAAAGAAGTAGAATCCTTGAATTTGACTACGGTGTTAGGCTTCATCGAATACTGAAGGCATAATTTATTAACATGTTGTACCCGCCAATTTATATTGGAAAATATCGAATTATTGTCTAAAAAAATCGAAAGATCTTTAAAGTCGGGAGCACACCATTCTTATATGTTTTTTCATCCTCTATTATGACCCAATTTTCCAATAATTGGGACTTCGAATAACAACCACCCAAATAACAAGAAATTAGGTTTCCATGCTTTAACTGCAACGCTGTGACGGCATGGGTTATATTCTAGTTCCGTTGTTGCTTAGTTGTGATCCCTTTTCAGTGCTGTTACAGAAGATTCCAACCGTGCCAACAAGCTGAAAAACGTCGCATCAGTTGGTGGTGGGAAAATCGCAGCTAAACATGCCATGCTATGTGCGCCCCTTGGATTCCCACCTCATGTCAATTTAGTAAGCAACAATGGAGACCCACCCTTATCAGCAACCCTTTGATGATCAATCCCATTCATTCATTCATGGATGAGTCCACTTTTTATTTATAGAAATTGCTGTCTGTTTTAGATTTTGATCATTTCAGTCTTTTCTTACAGACTTTTACATGACATGTTTTTTGAACGATGGAAACTGGGCCTATGCTAATAATGATTAGATAAAACTGAACCCATTATGTCTCCAAAAAAACACACTCGACCCATACATATACCATACCCTTTGCATCAGGTGACCATGTATAGCTATAATGGTGTGACAGTGATTGGTAGTTTTCGCCTCATCTTCACAGTTGGGAAGTTGACGATATAATCTTCCTCGTCAATCACCCATCTGCAGTAACAAAATCAGATATTACATATTACAGTTTAAGCTAAGGCCATCCAGGAAATTGATCCTCTAGGTGGAGGTTTAATTATATGCTTTTAGCTTTAGGTTGGCAAGTGAGTAGTTTAGTTTACTAGTGTACCTGAAACGAGTTACAAGATGATGTAGAAAGATTGCAATTTCTAGTCTTGAGAATTCGAGTCCCGGACAAAGTCGATGACCACCTCCAAATGGTGTAAAACAGTTGCCACTTCTTCCTTGTTTATTCTGTGAATAATTTCCAAGAGAAAATCGTTTACGTGAAATCCAAATAAATCGTTTCATACTTTCGGTAATACCCAAAAGAGAGGCTTATAGGTTGTTTTCTTTTTCTGTTTCTTTTTCCAGTCTGAACTGACACATCTCAATCTAAATCCGACTCATTACATCTGATTCAAAAATTATTAAATACTACTAGGTAGTAAAGTCACGGAAATATCTAGTAAAGTCACAGAAATCTTTATTTAAATCAAAAATTAAAAGTCTTGTTTAAATGGAGGCGAGGATGCTCGTCCATTTTCAAATATTTTTTTCTTATTTTTATTTTTGTGTTTCAGCTATTTTTTAAGAACGGGAAATCCGGTTTCATAATCAGCATTTTTTACTTGTCCATTTGAACCATGTTTTAAATTTTTTTGGACAAATGACCCATTTTCTCTAAATATCTAGTCAGATATGCTCGATTTGTGAGGAACAAAATAATCAGATATTTCTGTATCAAATATATGAGCTAAGTCGGCCATTAGAAGAATGAAAAAATAAATAAACGATCTACTATCTGACGCCGAGTTAAATCTAAACAAACAAGGTTTTTAGACTTCAGTTTCAAATCTGGAAATGCATTTGCGGTCCCATGCAGTAACAACTGACAGTAGTGTGCTAATGCAGAAATGAGTTTTCACACGAATAAGAATAACGTGCATTTTACTTGCATAATTGGTGGTGCCTAAACCCAGAAAGTAGCCGCAAATAAAGCGCATCATTGGAATCCAAATCCGACTGCAACTAGTACTACTGAGTGGCGACTACCTAGTAGTGGTGTTCTCACTTTAGGCTTTTTGAATATGAAGCGGCTGCTTTACTCTTTTTAGTGACTTTTTTGACCAAAGCACCTCAAGAGATGCACGTAAGTGTTAGAATCGGAATGCTAAGAAGAATTGATTAAGCCAATATAATTTGACTCAGCCATATATAATATCCACATTTATGCTACTTTAGCTCTGCGTAAATGATTAGTATACATGTTCAAAAAGTACCAAGCACATTGGAATATTGATTAGTCGACTTCTTTTGAATTTAATTAAGAAAACATAATCATCTAAACATATGTGAATTAGCATACCTGTTGCTGCCATCTCCGAGGATCAAATTCATAAGGGTTGTCATAATTCTCTTCATCCATGTGAACTGAACTAAAAGAAGCTAACACACACCAACCCTTAGGTATCAAGTAACCTGCAAATAAGTAGATAATTAATAATTAAATTCCTTTGATCTGTACAGAATCATATGCATGTTTAATGGTAATATATTTTTTTTACCTTTTATTTGAACATCTTTGAGAGCTTTTCTCCATACCCCATTGATTATGTTTGCCATTCTCAGAGTTTCACTAATCACCTGTAATAATAATTTGGATCCAACATAAACTATAAACATCATTGAGAGTTAAACTACTTTAAAACCATATATGGGTCTTATAGTTTAGAACTCACATTTTGAGTAAATGGTAATGACATGTAATCTGTCCAAACGTAATCTTCACCAAGATTAGCCTTTTGCTTCTTTAACTCCATATTTTCCTCCTACATAAGAATCATGCACATAAGTTAATATTGTCGATACAAATACAAAAGATTCGCCTCAAAAGCATTGTAATTAACTTTTAAGACTACCATTAATACCATTGCGGTATAATGGTAAAATCAGTGAATTATCTAAATTCTAAAGTCATTGGCTAATGATACCAATAACTAATTACTGCAACAACTTTTTACTCAAGTGTTTATTAGGGGACAAAGTTGTCCTGAGAGACTAATTACAAGGGTACATTACAATGACACCGTGATATAAGATGGGCCTCACTAGATATTACTGACATTCGTCCCCACTTGACGGACCATCTTCTCTTAGCTACTGGTCATAATTATCACCATAACTACGTATATCCGACTAATTAGGGTTGTTGATTATCTGATCTAACGGTCAACTAGCATCTACTAGTACCTTCACTCATCATGATGGGATGAGGTGTACGACGTACGTGGTCCTGAGATTACATAAGAACACGAACACGAGCGTAAAAAAAGTTGTACTAAAGTTTCGACCGAAATGTAAAAACAGAAAAAGACATTTCTCTTTACTGTGGGGTCCTAACGACATCATTTCCGTATCTCCGAAATTCCGTTACGTTTGCACTCGTGCGCATGTTCGACTATTTCCATGCAAGAATTTACCCAAAGTCAAACAATTACCCCGTGGGCCACCCTCTCCAAATAGTAAATCCGACATGTGGGCCCCCCTGGATAATCGAGAATCGGAAATTTGTAGGTGTAAAAACTGACCTTTAGTTGTTGTAGAGCGAGGGGATTATGGCTGAGATATTTAACGGCAAGAGTCATAACCATAGGGACAGAGTCTTCACCGGGGATCATCATCTCAATTAGATTGCCCTTTATGAAATCCAGTGGCAGTCTCTGCATATCATTAGATTCTCCAGAATCAAGCAGCAATGCATCTGCAGCATCCGCTACAACAAATCCCTCATCTTCATCTCTGCTTATCTCCATTCTCATTTTCTTCTTCTCAAGTACTTCTTTCACCATTTTCATCAACCTCTCCTTAGCCTACAAGACAGAAACATGCAAAACAGCATGCATTACACTATTTGGAGCATTTTCGACATCATTTTTATAAATCAAAACTAGAAGTAGGTTATACCTTCAAAGATTTGTATAGCCTGGTACCTGGAAGTTTAATAGGTAAACAAACCAAGCCTTTAATGAATTCTCCAAATTCTCTTCTCAGAAACTCCATGTCTTTCCCTGGACTTACACTCATCAAAACCCTAACCAGTACCGGAAATGTTATCTGTTAAGAAAAAGACACAAGCGATAACTTCAGTAGAATTCATCACTAACCGCCCTTAATAAAGAAGTGTCACATAGAAAATTATGTCGCCAAATTAACTTCTAACTCTTCGACTTAATTAAGTTGAGAAAATAATTTGTCATGCTAAAAGTGAAGCATAGAGTGATATATTTACTCACATTTTTGGTTTCTTCTTGGATGTAAATAGTTCGATTACTCGTCCAAGTACTCATGGTGAGATCAACAAAATTCTCAATTTCTTTTGTAATTCTTGCTTTAAGCTGAGGAGATTTAAGAAAACCACCAATCAAGCCATGCACTCTTCTTTGAAGAATACCATTCATTTGCAATATGGAAGATTTGCCAAACAATTCCGTAATAGATTTGGGATAATACGGAACGAATGTATTTCCATTTATGTTCTGTAAAACAACTTTGTTCACATCAGGGTCTGTTGATACAATTATAGGTCTACCCAAAAGATGTGACTTGAATACTTTTCCATACCTGCAAAAAAAAATTAAGAACACTAATCAATAAAATTACTAAGATTTTTAATTGGATTCCATGAAATGAATGAATCAAGGACCCCCATGTTGGCATGTTGTGTGAAATGATTGTAGTGAGAGGATATACATGACCTATGCTATGTATAAAAGTTGTAGTAAACAACAACAACTGCAGTTTGGAAGCATAAAGGAGTCAGAATGACTTCTCTTTTCATAAATTTTTTTTTTTTTCTTGTTGTTGAAAAAAAAAATGAAAGATAAGAAGAGAAAGTTAGGTCATATCAGAAGGAGACTCATCAGTTAAGAGACAGTGATCTATGCCTGAAGAAGTAATATTAGGTCTAGTGTATCTACTTTTCTAGGATTGCAGAGAAATAACTGCACTCCTATTGTAAGCTTTCCTGTTGTTTTTTTCCAAAAAAAAATTTCTCATATTAATTCATCAGCAATTTTATCATCTTGTGATAAAAATAACACTAGACAGTGAAAAATACAGAAAAACACTAATTATTTGGTGGCCATTACATTAGCTGGTTAATTAAACAAAATGAGTACCTAACCACTAATTCTTAATGATTCTAGGATTATGCATTTAATAATCAAACCAGCATGACTCTAATAGAAACCTGGATTAATTACTCGGAAATTCTAAGAAACGCGTGCCTAACCATGATCCATCCTAAAGGTGTTTTATTGCCACCGGGATAACTCGCCGTGTAAATTAGTATGTTCTAACAAAGACAGTGATATTCCGGCCATAACTTCAAAGATGCAAAACAATGAATTAAAAGAGGAGGAATGAATAATAATGAACGACTTACAAGGGTACGCGTTTGTCCATGAAGCTAACAGGTCTAGAAGTATAACCACAAGAAATGAAGTCAAGAGTTTCTCCTATGAATGGCCATCCTGAACTTCCCTTTGGAATTGTACCACCAATATCATCATGACTGTTAATCTCTCCTTGCTGTTTTTCTTTTTTCTTCATACTTTTGTTACTGTATTTCCTCCACCACCAGTATCCGACACTTATAATAACCAGAACCCAGAATCCTAATAACACCCAGTTCTTCATCATTAATTTTCTCCCAACCAAAATAAGATAACTCTGTAGTTTGTAGTTTGTATTACTATTCAACTCAAGAACTTAGCACCCAACTATAAACCCTAATACTGGCTCCTCTCTTATATAGCTGTTAAAAATTTGGTAACATACCTGTAACATAAAATGAAGACTCCCCAAATTTGAAGAAACAAGAAATATATTTGCAGGTATGGATTCTTCTTTTCTCTTTCAGATAAGGAAATAAATCAAGTATTTGAAGTTCCAACTCATGCAAATCTCTTCTTGTACATGAACTTAAGATGAAAGAAGATTTTTCATTAATAGGACCATTTATTAGCAGTATCCAAGTCCCAACTCACTCAAAAATTTCTCTTTATTGATAAAGAAAATGAATTTTTTTTCTTTAATAACGCCATTAATTAGTTACCTATCTAGCTTAGCCCATCTTTTACATTTACATGCAGTATGGTTCTACCAGAGAGAAAGAAAGAGAGAGGGAGAGAGATGGGGGTGTGAGATAATGAAGGGTAGGGAGGGGGTGGGTCTCTATTTGTAGTAAAGATAATAGGACACACTTATGCATTTTGTCTTTACTCTATTAGGTAACTTATCCAAACAAACACAGTGGATTTTGGGGACTTATAATCAATACTGCAATGGAATGGAAACAAAACCTTCTATAGAGTCTTCATTAAACAAAACTGATTCATGTCTATTTCAATTAGGAATTCCAACAGTAACAGAACAAGCTGACAAGATCAGTTTTTACCTAGATAGGAAAACTGGCAAACTTTTAACATTTTAACATTTTTACTTGAAATATTGTTCCCTATTTAACCTGGCATTTTTAGGGCTATCCGAAAGGAATTAGGGACAACTAATAAGACAAAAACGAATCACCCAAACCTAAAATGAATGTGAACACGGAAATCATGTGGATAACCATATGTTCACAAACAATCTCGGCGAGTATTAAATACACGCATCAAAGTGTGAATTTAGTCTAAGACTCATTGGTAGATGTTGATTCATTGATTCCAAACCCCGCGGGTTTATCATGATCTCATCAACATCTGAATCGGTAGATCTAAGAAGTAAACATATAAACAAAGAGGTATGAATGCTAAATGTAAAGGAGACAATGGTTTACGTGGTTCAGCACTAAGGCTTACATCCACGGATCTGGGGATATTACTATGAGGTAAATGGTTACAAGAATAGTCTTGAGACTTTGAGTGTTCATCAAACCCACTTAGGTTGATGCTCATACTTACTTCTCACCGATCTCTCTCCTATTCTCTAGTTTTCTCCGATGTCCCCCCATGTTGGGAAGGGATATATATATATATAGCTCCTTTAAGGGGGTCCTTGGAAGAGAGTCGTTGAAGTCTTATCTTCTCGTGTTTTGTGTAAAGTCAGCGGACTTCCTTGTCATTCCGCGCCTTCTAATGTCTCTATGTTCATTACGCCGCGATCCACGCTCTCTCCGTGGTCATCCGACACGTGCCCTCCGAGCAACATTGAATGCGAGTGGTTGGGGCGGTCCGATGCGCCGGGCGGTGTCGGTCTTCCTGTCACGTCTCGTGTCGGTTGAACCTTCCCAGTAGTTGATTATCCCTTACCTCGTGATGGGGTAAAGTGTAGCGAGCGGTTCTTCGATGTTACGTGGGGATACCTTCCTTTGATACTCCTTCATCTTCGACCGTTGAGTTTGACGAGATGGCACGCCGTCTCTGGATCCTATGGATGCCCTGTGTCATCTCGCTTTTATGACGTGGCCTCCACGTGGGCTTTGCTAGTACACGTGGCGAGGAGATAAATAAGTGTACTTACAATTTGCCCCTCTTCTCGTGACTGGGCGCCAGCTTTAGTTGGGAGAAGAATCGTGTGGCACGTTTTTATCTCTCTCTTCATAACTTCTCCTAAAAAGAAGTTATACGCATTTATTGTGCACGTTTCCCACATCAGGTCATAATTGCTCTTTGGGTAGTGGACGGTTTCTTTTGGTCTTATAAAAGAGAAGGGGATGAAGGAATGTGAATTAAATTCACATTCTCCGATTATTCTCTCGCCCTTCTG
>JAJJWW010015106.1:0-16476 GCA_023531295.1 Papaver armeniacum
TAAGACTATGTCTTATGGGGTGCTAGTCTAGACCCAGATTAGCATTAGAATACCTACTAAGTCTTATGGGAGTGCTAATCTAGCGGTAGATTAGCCGGTCCACGTCATCCAAGTCACCGGAACGGTTCCGCGCCCAAATACCGGGAATCCATTCAGCTCAAATCTCATCGGATGAAAAATAAAACCCCGCAAGTCATTGAACCATTGGCGAAAGGTATTTTCAGCCCGAACCATTCTACCGTAACTATCTAGCATGCTGCTTCACATCTTAGCTCTTTCTCATAGGAGAGAACTAGTGTTAACTTTTTTCTACGCTTATTTTTTGAATTGCAACACTTAAGTGCTAATCTAGCACCTCAAATCTAGCCCATAAGACTTAGTCTAAAAAGATGTGGGTTTGTTTGTTTGTTTTTGCTGACTCGTGTGGGTATGACACGAGTCTGAGCCGGATCTAACTCGCCACCTGCCTCAAATCTAATCTCTTTATTTGACTTGTTTGAGTTAAGGAATACCCCCGACTCGTAGGATAAAGCCACCGATTTACATATTTTTGAGTTATTCAACTGTGTTTGATTAAAACAAAGACATTGGAACTGGATCCGGACGAGTGGGTGATTTAAAGGAGATCTATATGGGTCATATTCGATGAGTTACATCCGTAAAACAAAGAAACATGATGTAAGAGCTATGGAATGAGTGTTTTAACACTCATCCACTTTCAAACCTAATGAGTGACTTGGTGAACGAGTGTTTTTCGGAACGTGATAAAATGAGATCGAGAAATTAACTAAGAGACTGAACATCAGCCGCTTGAAAAGAGAATTTCACTTGGGTCGCTAGGTGTATATTTTTGTTAGTTTAATAATGAAATTTGCATAAGATTCGCATTAGACAGTTAAAATAATTAATAATTATGAAAATGCTTGAGAGGTTACGATCGGAGGTTGTAGTAGTAGAAAATCCTACCACTATACCCCCCTGAACAATCTATATAGTAATTATAAAATCAGCTAGAAGAACACCTTAAAGAGATTTTTATTAGTATGTAAATCAAACAAAGAAGATAAAGAACTGTGGGGCAAATAACTTTTCTCTCTCCCTAAATTTCTTCTCTCAACTCTCAAAGATTCTCCCTTCTGAGGGTGGTGGTCTTATATATAGGATTTACATAGTGGAGGACAAGCTAATAAAGCCCCCATTTTCGGATCATGATGTCTTTGGGCACTTACATATCAGTTTTCTAATCCAGTCATTTGAGAGGATATGCTCGTGCGGCTCCCCTTCGCTCCTTTCTAATTCAGTTGCTTCGCGTGGTTTATCGGCTGTGCGGTATTTAACCCCTACATTTTCCTCTTCTCTTAGCGATCTTTGCTGAAGAAAGAGCGATGGGAGAAATTTTTTCTTATTCGCCTTCGATCCTTTACATGACGACCTTCACACCCCTCAATCAGTTCATTTTCTTTAATCGACAATATTCCGAGATCTCGGTCACAATTACTCCACGTGTTCTTTGTCCTCGTCCTATTTTGGACACGTTATGGTGATATCTTTGGCAAATCGCCTCATTAATGCTTTCATAAAAGCGAATTTTCATCAGTGGGAACAAAATCCTTTATAATCCCCTTCTCACTTTCTTCTCTGTCTTTTTACTTTCTTCTTTCTCCTTCAACCCTCTCGTAACTTTCTTCTCTATCTTTTCTTACCATTTATTATTCTTTCTTCTATTTTGACTTTGATTCTTGACTCTTCTTCTCTTCAATCTTCCATTCACCATATTATTCCTCCCTTTTGATCATATTTATTAATCGATAATTTTCCCATATTGTTGCCTATTAGCTTTCCGCTAATACTCCCTTTTGAGTAAGAAATACCTTTTAGGTTTTCTTTAACAATATTGTTGCCTATATTTTTTTTATCTTTATCTGTGTGCGAAGGTGAGCGGACTAAATATCAAGGACTCTGACAATGAAGATTCTTTTGGGGGCATGGAGGAGGCTTCTACTCGTGCGAAGTCCAAGGGCAAAGTCCTTGCTTCCAAATCTCCTTCGATAAATATTAACAAGAAGAATAATCCCAACAAGAAGAGAAAGATTACTTCTACTACCTCTTCTCCTACTCCTTCAATTCCTTGTCCTCAAGGAAATGAGTTACCCTTCCCCGATGCATCTTCTTCTACTTATCCCATGACTCAGCTGTCCTTGATCTTTAAAGACTCCCTCTCAGCTATTTGTGATGACAACCTAGTCCGCACCTGTCAAATGATTTCTAACATATTGAATTACCCCATTATGAGTCATGAATCTCTGCGACGAGTTTCCTATGCCATATCCCCCGAGTTTCTACTTTCTCTAGGTTCCATGGTATGTATTATCTTCCTTTTGTAAACCGAGACTAATTAATATCCCTCCTTCATACCGCGTCGATTTTGAATTCATCTGCTCTTCTATCTTTGTGGGTATATCTCTCTTGTAAGCCCTCCCGAGACTATAACTCGGCCACTAGGGACACCTAGGGGTTTAAAGGCTTATTGCATACGCTAAATGCAAATCGACGATGCTCATGACATAAGGAGTTAGGATTTTATTTTCTAGATTTGATTTTCAAAGAGACTAGCAAATAATAAGTTTGGGGTATTTGATAGACGCGATTTATGTGTCTATTTTGATCTCATTTATCTATTTTGTTAGTTCTCATTTTGTACTTATTGTCTTTGTAGGTGTTTTTAGAGAAATAAGCTTTTGCGGCGAAATTGGCTCGAAAAGTGGTTTTTGTGCTGTGGGAGAAACTTACTATTCGGACACCTTATTTGGATAAGGGGAAACCTCAATTACTAAGGGAGACCACTTGCTATTCACACCCGAGTTTGGATAGGGGGAGGTTATCTTCTCCTTTTGAAAAATGGTTTTGGCGAGAAACTATTTCAGTCGACTGCAAATTTAGGGTTCGATTTTTGGTCCATTTCTAGACAGATTCAATCACTAGATTTGGTTGATATGGACTCGAATGGAATAAACACGGTTGGTATATCTGATGGAATTGAAGAACTCGGGCTGGATAATCCGAATTTCGTTAAACATGAAGAATAGTTTTGGTTTGAACGGAGAAGGTTTTTGTGAGATTTACTCGGATTTTTCATGATTTTTGATAGTTTGGGCCTTGTTAGCTCGAGTCGAGTTCGTATGTGTTTAAGACTCGATAAAGAAAGAAGTTTACACGGATTTTAGTGAAATAGGGAAAGTGAAATATTGTATGGAGTTGGTTTGGTTTATACTTGGATTCTTACGTGGATATGGACTACGATTGATTTGCTGGAGTTAAACAGGGATGGTAATATGATTTTTCACGTAAAATGAGGGAAGGAAATCATTGATAACCGATTACACAGGGGATGAGAGCTTCTTGTCAAAACATGGGAAGAGTAATAGTCACGGGAGTTTCTATCCTATATTTGAAGTTACTGTATGGGCGAGCCAAGAAATATCAAGTTAAATGTATGCGGTCGAAGGTCGCCCAAAATTTGGATGTTTTGTTAATAGATTTCCCGATATTCATCATATATCATCACTAAATTTGATACCCATAAGCAAATTTTAATACTAATCGTGATCTATCACTACCTTCTCATGAGACATTTTGAAAGACTTGTGTTTGTAAATTTACAATCTAGGCTTATATTACCCGTTTTGTTTAAACCTAAGGGGGACAAATCTTAAAAACACCTAAAACCAAAGGCTAATTATACGATTTTGGGATTCTATGAAGGACAACTGTCCTCCCTAGTCCTGAGGTGGCTCCGCCCCTGGAAGTTACGTACAGAGTGGGAGAAGATATATATTCTGTTAAGATTGGTTACTGGATTTGGAGAGTTTAAAAGAAGCCAGGAGACGCGTAAACAAGAGGAGAAAAAGGAAAGAAAAGCCGAGACTTTGGGATAAAGAAAACTGGAGATTTACTTGGTATTTTTGGTTGGTGTGTGTATATATATGAGCTGTGGGAGTCACAGAAAGGGAATCGGGAGTTTTGGGTCCAAGCTGAGAGATTTCGAGCACCACAGAGGTCTCGGAAAAATATCCAGGGAAGTTGCAGAGTCGCAGCAGAGAAGAAAGAAGAAGACATAACCGTCACCTTTTCTTTCAAAACTGTAACAATTTTCCAACAATTACTTCTATTAGGTTTTCTTCAGAATAGGTGAGTTGTAAATGATTATAATTGTGACAAGCCCATTTGCTTTATTAGTTCTCCCTTGTTTTTCACCCTTTTGAGCTATGAACACCTATTTTGAGCACGTGAATAACATGAGGAGCTAAATCCCAACACTGGGACAATTGAGGAAGCCATTCTTCACGCATGTGGTAATTCTATTTAATTCTTTTATGACTTTTGCACTATTTTAAATTGATTTATGATTTTGTTGATTATTTGTGATTTTGTCTGATGGTGTATGCTTAGTCTAAGAATTTTTGATGCATCATGCTTATGATTTACATCTAATACTTTATAAAATCTATTTTTGGCAAAGAAAGAGTCAATATTTGTTATCTTGTAAGCTATAATTGTCTAGAATTAATAGTTGAACCACATGAATATAAGAATTGGTGGAATCCTGAGTCTCAGTATCTCGATATTTTGAAAATATTTTGTATATATTTTCTAGTATTAAGTCTAAAATCAATCTTAACAAGTCTGAGAATCGAATCACTTTATTTACCACTACCACAACCACATCAAAGGTCTCACGTTTTCTACTTGTGTATTGTTTATTTAACAATTACAAGGATATCCTAACTCTTTACTAGCATTTAACCAATCAAGAAACTACTATAGTTGGCCACCTAGAGCAATCAATTATGAACATTCACTAGAAGCAAACGATAATCATATGAAGAAATCAAAACAGGTGCATATATTAAATCACATCAAGTTTAGAACTCAGAATACATCCTCAATCAATTGGGTTTTTGGCTACTCATGGATATAGTAGAATCCATGTTATACATACGATAAACTAGAAAAGAAATCGTTACGATTGATGAAAACCGCCCCAAAACCCTAGCTTTTGCTCCGTTATGATGTTTCCCCTCTCCAAGACTTGCAAAATAATTTTCAAGATCCCTTTTTAATGTTTAGGAGGTGTATTTATATAGTTCTCACAAAATTGGGTCTTCAAAATCCTTCCAGGCCCGTGTATTATCGAAAACGGGGTCAAAAACGCGTCAGAAGTGTCCCATGAAGTTGTCAGGTTCGGCTCAAACATGTATGGACTTCATCGGCCGAACCTGACAAGTTGTTTTTGCTCTAGATGAGTGTTAGGTTTGGCTCAAAAGTGTTGGAGAGTTATCAGCCGAACCTGGGTTCGGCTAGCACTTTTACGGCCGAATAATCTCCTATAACTTCTTATATTTTTTTCTAAAACTTGCTCCATAATTCGATGTCTTCATGGTTTTGCTTATTATCCGAACATTCTCTTGGATACTTTGCTCAAAATTCATTCTTAGGTTCGTCTTAGGTCACTTGATCATCTTCTAGACGAACATTTCTCCTTAAACTCTTCTAAAACTTGTTTTTTGTGTTGCAGGTTCGGCTGACTCGTTATCAACCGAATATCTCTCTGTAGACTTCAAATCTTCCAATCTTGTTTTGCCCGTAACTTCTTAAGAGTAGGATATTAATGACCTCATTGTTTTTGAGTTCTCTTCATATTTGATTCTCTTCAAGATAGAGGTAAAAAAGTTTGGACTTAAACATATTTATTTTGTTCCTCATTTGTAAACTCTATTCCTTAGCACTTTAGTAGAAATTTCCACTCCTTTTGGATGATTCACCTAAACAAACCAATAAGAAAGAAAACAAGAGTAATACAACATAGAATGCAAGAAATATATCTAATACAAGTATGGAATAGACACTAAAATCATGTAATTCAAGAACTTATCAGTGTCCAACAATTGAGTTGATCTAGTTGATCTCACATTTGTTGGTTGTACTTGTACCACAAGGTTTGGGGATAGTGGGGATTTTTTTTTACTTGATGCCAAAACAACTAGAGACCACAAAATAGGTTTAACCAAGTTTTTACACCGAGTTTAAAGCTAGATTTTAAACATGTTTTGCAGCCCAAATTATTTGAAGTAGTGGAAGATAATAGTTTTGGGTTTTTGGGCCTGGCTTAAGCCAAGAAAAGCTAGGTTGTGGTTCCCCCCGGCAGGGAAAACTGGACAAGCATGCATCAATTTGACAGTCTTATGACATTGTTTATCTTCCCTGATAGAGAAGTTGATATGTGCCTATGATAGGGTGTGTTTGCTACTTGCGATGATGCAATGTACATATGAACAATTTTATTCATTGTAATCAGGTTTTTCTCATGGTAAATTATAATCGGGTTTTTCTCATGGTAAAACTAAACAAAAGTTTCGAGTACATCCTGGGGAATGCCATAAACATATTACATATATGGGTGTAGAGTTATTGGCAAACAAGGCATGCACTTATTTAATATGCATAAGACATGTTCAATTGATTTCTGGGCACATATTCATGCGCTCGGAAAACAATATCATATTTTTGTCTTCTAAATGTTCAACAACAAAGTTGAGGTGTGAAAATAAATTCCAACAGACTGCATCCATTTCACATATTCAGGTGCATGCATGTAATAACTGCTGAGTTAACATGAATGCTATAAAAGTAGGTAAACTCTTGCTCATCAGGGAGAATGAATCTAAGTCTCTTCACTTCAAGAGATAAATCCTCACAAACATGAAATCCAGAAATTGTCTTTTCAACAATGGTTGGTGAGTATGCTCAACAATGAGAGACACAGTCTGTGGAGAAAATCTTAAAAACTGCCGAGTGTTGGTTCGATTGTGGCTCTGTAAATGACAACCAAATTGACTCGATCATCCCTCCTAGAGCAGACTTTGACTTCTAGTTGATCATGACAATTGGATACCCCTGATATAAATACCACCAAAATCAATGTGGATGGGGCCTTTTCAGATTCTATTGCGGCTTTTTTCTATTCTTCCGGAGAAATATTCATCAACCAAATACCAATAAAACGAGGAATTGCTGCATTCTTGCTGAATATTTTTGCAATTTTAATTTTTTTCGTGGTAATTATCTCCAAACCCCCTGGTTTCTTACAATTGAATTATAATATAATTGGACACTCAAGATCATGGGTGCACTTGTTAGCCAATATTATTAGTCCTTGTAGTGATTATATTAATCTTAATTTAATTTTCTTTTGATAAAGAAGTGTCCATATATAATTTCATTCCGAACCAATAAAATCGACGGTTGATGTTAAATTTGTATGTTAAGTAGACTTAATATTTTTTATGAAGGACATCATTTTTTATTTGTTGTGTGGCTTTTGAAGTCATTATCTTCATCCAATATGGTATTATCCAAATCCATTTTACGAAACTTGTTTTCGTATATGAGATAAATTATTTCCACCATAATCAGGGGGAGACGTACACTGACAGGTGTTGGTGTTCATTAACTAAAAAGGTATAACAAAATTTCTCTCCCATGATCAAATCGAAAAAGGCATGCCCATTAAATAGGCGTGAAAATATCTCATTTAGCTTTCCCATAAGTTTACGCCGTTTCAAAAGGTAGATCCAACCACATCAAGCAAGCATGTAACATTTTTATGTAGGATACAGATAGTGCTCCAACAGTAATACGATTCACGACCTCAAATTTCATATCTCTCATTTAATTAATTAATAGGAGGTTATAATGCTGCGGGCACTAGTACCAGTAATTCTATGAAATTTTCAAGATATGCTTATACTCCTGAGAATGTGGGACTCGTTGTTAGCTAATAATGCTCTTAAAATTCATGTACATTAGCGATCGAAAATAATAAAATGATGGAGGTTGTTAACCCTTCCGGCAGAGGAATATCGACATATGTGATTGGTTGACATATAATCCAAATTAGTTGGATTAATTCTCGTTTGACGCAATTTTGGATCCAAGAATTGGTGTTGTCATAATGCTTGGTGTTGAAATATTATCATTATAAAACGATTTAAGGATTTTATTTTATTTTTTACTCAAACCCTAGGATTGATTCAATAAAATTCTTTTCTCCATGAACAATGCATTTGGCGTGGTAGTCTTTGAATGAGTAATATTGCATACGGAGAATATGTTTTAATTTGTAATCCTTGTAAGATTCAAATTATATCCGGTGCAATCACCCGACTCCGATTATAATGTTTACAACTCGTATGTTTTAAAAAAAAGTTTTTGCAAAGTACCAAAATCTGGATTAGTTGATGCTATCAACTTTATGGGTCTCTTGAAGACTCCTTAAAAACACCAAAATCCACGCTTTAGCAGCATAGATTCTATTTTCTTTCTTTCTTAAATCTGCAGTTAAAATTATGCTAGCCTTAACTCTTCTTTGAGATAGATTATTTTGATGCTTGTTATCTATAACACTCATATAGTTGAGTTAGAATCTATTTACATCAAAAGTTGTACACTTTTTCCTATGTTTTAGGTATCGTCCCATGTGGTTTTCGATAAAGGTTTTAACGAGGCAACATCTTGTTGGGACGTTTAATTTTCTTTCAAATGTTGATATTTGTGCTCTTTTCCTCTGTCCAAATTTTTCCCATTAGGTTTCATTGGCAAGGTTTAGTGAGGCAATTTAGTTCCCAACATGGTGGTCATCCAAGAGGAGTTGTATCAAATTACGGTTATTTGGTGGATTCTCACCCAGAATTCAGGTCATTTTGTTAGACCACATCAACATCCATCTCCTATGACTTTTATATCTTTCTAATCCATATAAGGTACGATCCAAATTTTGTTCACCTATGCAACGAACTACATCGACTTTGTTGAAGAAATTACATCAACTACTTTTTGCAAATCATCTTCGAGAAGCTAGCAATCCAAGAAGAAAGTTCTCAATGTATTTAACGAAGCATGAAGACTCTGAGAACACTACCATTAGAAGACTAACATAAAAGAAGACTTCATCAAGTAGCAATTTTCTTCACGGAAGAACAAGAATATTCCCAATATTCAAGAAATTCGTTCTTCAAAATTGGAAAGTCTCGACTTAAAGATTTCTACGCGCCAAGTTGGATCAAGTATTTATCAGGGGGAGCGCCATCATAAAAATTAAGGTGCATTCTTTGGACTTTATCGTGTTGTACTCTTTTCCATCGCCAAGGTTTTGTCCCACCGGTTTTTTGTCATGGTTTTAATGAGGCAATATTGCATGTCCAATCAAGCTTTGAAGTCTTTACATGCTTATGCAATTTTGTTTTTATAATCTGAGTTTTCCTGGTATATTTGTAATTAGCTTAGATACAATATCAGAGGGAGTGTTATAAACCGTTGTTTATTTACTAAGATGTCGTGTCTAACATTAGGGTTTCTTCTATCCCTATAAATAGAGACATAAATCCTTGTAATACATATATCAATATCAATAGAATTCTCTGTGACGACGTCGTCCACGCTTCTTCTTCATGTCTTTCACAGTAGATGACTTATTGGGTTGTTTTGTGATGATTTTGCGCTCATCAGGCCTTTTTCTCTGAAATAAACGACGAAACCTTTGTGGTTGTTTCTCCATCCAATCAAAAGTAAGAGTATCCTGTCCGATCCAACTAGTAGACTTCCTTAGTTCTTCAATTGACTCAAGATTCCCCTGCATAAGATCCTGGTGCAACATCTCTAATTTACTTGATACCTGCATGGAATTAGAGGACGAATGTATGAGTATCTAGAATTCAGATTAACTTAGTATTCGGACAAGTAAAATAAGGAGCCAGGCATGCTGTCTGTAAAGTTACACTTACCAAAAAATGGATCCATCATCCATACAACAACTATACTTTGATATCACAATTTTTGGATTAGATCCTCTAAAGATTTAGCCTCCCGTTGATCTAACAAAAACACAAAATAGAAACGATTAGCCAAGTTCGCGCATCCTAACCCTAATTTGTCTAGGTCTTAGGACTATATCAAAGTAATAAATATATACCTTTTGACTGTGAGAACCAAATAAAGATGTCATCAGCTATTTGTTTAAATTCCTTGACATAAGTTTCAGGCGCCTTGGGTAAGAAACTCGCCTCTTTGGAAAATAGGTCGTCGGTATCGAACTGCGGCTGTCTGTATAAGTGAATCCCAATGGGAGAGGATACGACAGATGCCTTCAGCAAAGAGAGATAGTGCCTGTGGTGTTGATTGATCTGGAGTAGCTGGTACATCTTTCAAGCTAGCAGAGTCGATAAAATCTTGATTCGCAAGGTTTTTGGTTCTGATCCAAGTCCATAGCTAGTTTCGTTCTTTGGAGACACAGATCACCGAAGTGGTATTCGATCAGAGATATATCTGCTTCTCAAACTCTGAGAGATTTCTGATCGCTAACTTTCAGCGAGATACTCTTCTGGTGTTTATGCACATATATAAAGGGGTAGGCTGTAGGATAAACTAGAATTAGGAAAGGCAAACAGGATAGCGGTGGGATTTGGGTTGGTTGGACGGGTTCGAAGGAAGCAGACCCGAGCTAAGAATTATTTGCCCAAATTGCCCATGCTTGCCCAAATTTAATTCCGGTTCATAAAATTTATAACGAAGGTTGCCCAAAATTTTAAAATACGTTGCCCATGTCCGCCCAACGTTAAGGTTGGGCATGGGTTGGGTGGGTTGACCCAACCCAAGTCCCACCCCCATGACTTGAAAAAGCCAAAAACGAAGGAAGAGCAAAAAAGGAAACTATCATTATATTTACCGTGTACAAGGCAACTGTGCATTGTTTCCTAATTTTAGATGATTGCTATTTCCTGATTAGTTTTGAGGCCATATAAGGAGGAATTGATATGCCAAGTTTCTGCTGAGGGTTGTTAGGGGAAAGCCAATTTTACTAGAGGGAAAGTCGAAATCGGGGTGGATTTAAAAAAAAACTCTTCATTATCAATAGTCATTTTTGAGGCTCCATCATGGCTAGACCTTGTATTACTACTCCTGGTGAGTCGGTAGCTTTTAATCATGGCTGTTCACAATTCTGAAATAAGACGGTTTGACGAGAATTTAAAAATAAAAAAAACAAGATTTAAGAGGTTGAAAACTTAATGACACAACCTGTCGAAGCCCATGGAGACGTCTCTAACTGCATCAAAATTTTCTTCAACCCCCATAGCTTCAAGATTTTTCTTATTGCGTGGATCCATATAATCTTCTTCCACGGTATATGAAGTTTCCATGATGACCGTTTGAAGAATTCTTGCATGCTTCAGAACAAATTTAACCATCTCCAGCTCTTTTGGGTACCCATTGAACAAAGTTGAGTAATGTTTTCATTTGTAGATAACGAATGACATATACTTCCAGACGCATCAAATTATGAAAACTAGTAGACAGAGCCTTTGCGAGCTTGAGAACCTAATAACAAGGTATACAAAAAAAAAAAAAATTAAATAAAAAGTGAAAACAATTACACATTACATTGACTGTAGTCTGTAGGTAAATTTGCATTCAGCCCCTGTAACAAGGACTAATTCTTTTAGCCGTGAGTTTGGGTTTTGCAGACCAAACTCAGGGTCATTCCTGAGGATCCAAGGTGCTGTATAAAGTCACCTACCTAAGATTGAAATACAGAAACACTAAAAAGTAAGCAAGCAACCAAGCATACCTTAAAGTAAGCACCTGATATACTCAAGACCTTTACAGTGCAGAGCTTCATTATAAACTTAGATAAAGGAAGGAATATGCTCTTTATGTCGTTATGCTGGTAGTATAAATCTGCATTCTCTAGCAATGGAAACTTATCCACCAAAAAATCTTCAAGTAGACAATCACAGAAAGCTAAGGAAATTCGATTTGGTGCACCTTGACAGGCTTGACACCTTCCATATTACTTCTCAAACAACCGATTAGAGTGAAGGACTTCAACGTAGGAGCTGAAACATGTATGAAATCAAAATTATGCAAACCACAATCTGTCAACCGCAATTCTTCAAGTACTGGGCAAATAGAAAAGAGTTTTGCTGCCAATTTCTCCTCATAATATATGAAATTCGTAAGACTTGAGGATCTTCAATCTTGGAAGAGAAATTGATCTGAAATTAAGCTTGGCTTTGGTTCTTTCAATCTGAAAAGTCTAACATAGTTAATGTTTCACAAAGTGAGAAGGAATCAGGAATCATCTTTCCATTGCTTGGGTCTGAGAAACTCCACAAAAATGAACTCTTCAACTCCACATTTGATTGCCGTCGTGATCCATGCATTTACCCGCTATTGCGTTGAACCAATATCCTATCCACAAAAGACATGAACTTATTCGTCTCCAAGACAATGGCTTCTTTATCATAATCTTCATACGTAGTATAAAGGATTCTAGGAGGTTCCCAGTTTTGAAAATCAAGAACCGGAACATATACCACATCCTTCCATCTTTTGACAAATGCTAGTGGAAACAGCACATTTGGTAGGAGGAAAAGAGGAGTATATGATGAATTAATGGATCCAGGCAGTTTACTTATCCTATCCTCTCCCACCGCATTCATATTGTGGTCATAGTAGTAGTTTCTACAAAGTAAAACCAAGATTCAAAGCATATGCAGCTACTCATCTTTAAAAATTATACTACTAACTAAAATCAACAATTAGAATTTAGCTAGCAACCAGAATAGTTACAGATTTAAAAATGCTATGAACATATCATTAGGTAAAAATATAAGGGGCATACTTTTCAAGAGACCCCCTTCTTAAGCGATCACAACTAAAAAGGGTATGATACGAAACCATTTAACAAGCAAAAAATGTAAAAGGGTTCACATAATTCTCAGAAGAAAGATGAAATGAGATCCTCTATTCCCAATTTTCCCATTTTAGGAACTTTTTTTCAACCAAATCCAGAACTGAACTAACGCATTGAATTTTGATTCCATTAAAAACAGATATGAAAACCAACCTTAAAAGAAAAGAATCATACCTCTGAAAGTGCTGGAAATTGAGAGAGATGTGACTGATATTCAACTCTAGGGCTAACCGGACCACAGAGTATGTCTCGATTAGGGGTGAGCATTTGGCCCGTAATCACGGATTTAACCGGGACCAACCGTCCATTTATGGATGTACGCCCGGACCCGTTCGTTAATGAGTTTGGATGTGGATGGAATTTTGAAATCCAACAGGAGAATTGATTCGTTGAGATGCAACGCGAAAACTCGTTGGACATCCATATCCGTTAAATTAAGGCATTTATATAGTTCTAGAAAATACTATGGATCATTTAAGAATTTTTAAGATGTTTGTCTGGGGTGTAGTACATGACATTTTTATATTTGTATACATATATAGGATATATAGGTTTTATAATGAGTTATTTGTGTTAGCTTTATTTTCTTATTAAAAATTTTAACCTAAACAAATCATGATCATCCTGTATCCGTTGGATTATCCGCATCCAATCCGTCCATCAGTGTATCCATTGGATGCAAATCCGTTGGATATGGATTGAATGCGGATACAAAATTTAAAATCCGTAGTGCAATGGATTGGATGCGGATGAGGCGAAAACCGGTCCATGCTCACCCCTAGTCTCAATCATCAAAAACTAGGGGTGTGCAACGGTTGACGATTGCGGATTAGGGTCACCCGCAACCAAACCAGTAAAAGTTGCGGTTTTGGAAAATCAAGCGTGTGAAGGTCCAATCACCGCGTGTATTTTTTCATCCGGATCAGCTGGATGATACGGGTGGGCCGCGGATCAACAGATTTACTCATGAAAAAAATTAAGTTAAGAAAGATAGACAAAGAATGCAATGTTAATTCATTGACAACTTGGCATGTTATTCTTAGGTACATTTGGTAAGGAAAATTATATGGTCTTGAAAAGATTTAATTTATGTTTTATGTTCTTATCTCTTAATGTTTTCGCCATGTCATGTGACTAGAATTTTTATTGGTGCTTTCGATCATTTACATTGTGCTAACATGCTTTAGAATCATGGTTATATATAAAACCCAAAATTGGCTACACAGTGCCCACGGAACTAGATAGGGAAGTTAAGGCCTTTCTGCCTACGGTGCGCGGTTAAAACCGCTATTTCATTTAATTCAACCGCAACCAAAAACCGCTAAACTTTGCGGATTTGAAACTCAACCGTGGTACGATCCGTAGCTCTGCGATGGAGCCACCCGCAATTTCTTGGATTTGATTGCGGTAACCATGATTAGTTTTTGCACACTTATCAAAACGACATTCTCAATCAAATTGAAAAATTCAGGGGTCAGTTAAAAGCCCACTTAATATACATAACTAGGGGCCCGGTAATTACTCCCCCACTCTGGAAAAAGAATTACAGAAAATGGGCTATATAGCCAAAAATGGGTGTTTACTGGGCCAAATGGACGGGTAGAGATTTCGTCTGGGTCAAATGACCAAAAGAATCTTTGATTGAAATGGACACAACTACCCCGTCACGTCCACCAAAACCCTAGCTCGTTCTCCCTTTTCTCTTCAACAAAACCCACGAACGCCTTCATCTTCATCTTCTCACAAACAGGATGAGAAGCAAATTCCTCCACCCTCTACCACTGACGGAACCACCATCAACAATCATAATCATCTTCACCTCGCGTTAATCCCATCTCCACTACCTAAAACACCAAATATCACCATGCAGCCAGGACATCAAATTTCTCCACCACCAACATCGACACCACCACCACCATCTCTATTACCAGAAAACACCAACGCCATCGACAACATCGTGTTTATCCATCTCTATAACCAGATCTATCATCACCACCATCGACAATACTACAACCACCACCATCAACATCTACAACAACTACAACCAACACCACCACCTTCCTCCACCACCGCAAACATCAACATCATCGTCAACATTGATATCACCACCACCACAAAACACCTAACCCTAATTAAATGGAAAGTTATCAAATTCATTCAAACCAAAATTAGGTTTTCTCTTCCAACCAAAATAAGAGTTCTCAAATTCATTCAGTGTAAGTTTTCATCCTAATTTTTTTTCATGATTTTATTAACAGAACTCATCAATTTCACATGAATTAATGTTAACTACCTTAATTTTCTGAAATGAATCATTTTTATGAGTGAAATTTCATTTTGTTTTTTTCTTCTTGTGTAAACACGAAAGAAATCGTGTTTAGGTTGCTAACTACCTTAATTCTCTCGATTTTCCTTCCACAATGACAATGATGATGAAATTAGCGAATTAGTTTGTTTTGAAATTGATTTCATCAATGTTTGATAAAGAATACGAAAATTGTTTCATCTGTTATGGATTGACACAAAGTACTTTTATCCATGTTATACTAGGATGAAACCAAAGATTATCCTCGTTTTTGGATTGACTGAAATTATTTTTCATCCATGTTATACTATGATGAAACTGGTTTCATCAGTTATAGTCTGTGATATAATTTTGTTTTCGTCAAAATACTCACGATGAAATCGGTTTCATATAGATCACTCATTGATATAACTTTGATTCGTGAAAATACCCGGGTGAAACCAATTTCATCATTTGATTTCGAGGAGAATCTTCAGATTCAGTTGTTGTTGATGATGATTATCACTCATTTTTAAATTGATTTTGCTCGGATCTTCAAGAACAAGTGATGTTGATGATGAATTTATGTTCAGATAATCAGGATCTTTGTTTGTAAAGCTTAGATCTAGGTTTTGAAATAATTTTTCACTAAAAAATTGCTTAGAGATCGTATCTTCTCGGCTTGTTTCTTCATTAGAGAGAGAGCAAAAGAAAATAAGAGAGAGAGAGAGAAAAAGAAAATGAAACTGAAAAATGAAATTTAGACCTAGTTTTATTACCTATATATACTAAAGGGCAATCTTGGTATTACGAAAATGTCACTTTATTATCAAGCCCTGAAAATAAAAGTTATGGACCTAGAAATATCAAAAAGGGAAAGTATGGAGTTGATAGTGGAGGATCCATTTTGTGGGGCTTCCAAATATTGAACCCATATAGTCTATGAAGCACGGATACTGATACGGGGATATTGATACGGGATCTGGAGCACTTGTGGATTAGGTCGATTTTCAAAAAATGGGGATACTGGGATACGTTGGGATACGTGTATTAATTAAAAAATATTTAATTTATTAATAGTGAAAAGAATCGCATAAAGTAAGAAAATTATAAAATACTATCTGGATATCAAAAAAAAAAAAAAAAAAGATAAAAAAAAAAGATAACCCATCACTCATCAATATTGAATAAGAATGTTAGGGTTAGACATTTATATACTGCTTATATAGAATAATTTTTGATAAATACGAATATATCAACAACCTAAACACCCAATCACATCTCTCACACCACGTCGAGAGTTGCGGTAACCTCACTCCCGTTTGTAGGTGAACGGAACTCTGGCTCTCGAGTCATTAAATCAAAGTTAGCCCCTTCACATTTT
>JAJJWW010015107.1:0-27341 GCA_023531295.1 Papaver armeniacum
GCCTCGCGACACCGTCGTTTATTAATCCCGCGAGCCTTGTACGTTGCGATATTATGATCCTACACTTGGGAAGTCCACTGCGATTTAAAAGCTCAAAGAAATATGTAATATAATTTCTTTTGTATTAAGTTAATTAAGATATATAATTGAAGTCGTGATCCATGGGCTTTTGGTTTTCTTTGTTCCGTCCTTATTTCCCTCGTGATCACTTGAGTATAATTGAAGACGGTCTTTCCATCTTCCTTTCGGCTCCGACTTTAATTTTTCAAATGGAAGAACATTATCCTCACATGTAATCTCCGTTAACATGTGCAAATCTAATGGTGTAACTCCTATAAACATCATATTCATTTAAGTTGGCTCGATATTCATAAAACTAAAAACTAAATCTAAAGATTTTGTTACAAGAAAAAAAAAATTACCACATTTGAAATATTATAAAAAGGAATGTATCTGTAGGCTTCCATCATCGTTCTAATATAACTTTATCAATTCGAGTCATTCTTCCATGAGTGAACGCTTAATATTCCGAACATATCCCTTCAAAGTATCCGAACTTTTAATATCTTCAGCTCGCATCTGTGCAACTCTCTTTGTTAATCCAATTAAGAAACCAGCATATCTAGGCACGGTACAATACTTATGCAAGACATTCAATAACAAACCAAGTTCATCTTCGTCCAGATTAGAAACGCACTTTAACAACTTCTTCCTTGCAACCAATTCTTCCATTACTGCCACCATATCATGTGGCGACTTCCCATTCAACACAGTTACCAAAGCTTCCTTATGCCTAAACTTCCTCAAAAGCTTATCATGTTCAGTTATCTTCACTTTCGCTTGTCTCTTAATCAGGTAATCTCCTCGAGAAGGTTTCTCGCTTTGACTTCGTTGAAAGTATCGGAAATTGGTCGGCCTCAAAGCTCGCTTCTCTGGTACTGAACTAATAATATATTCCCCCAACTCCTTTCCACTAACACCATCGACATCCTTGTTTTTCTTGGTTGGAGTTGGATGCTTACTAGCGAATTCGGCACTCCCAGTTTGAATATCAGAGTTGAAGATTATACAATCTTTGCCGTGTCAGAAATCCGAACTTCCAAGAGTACAGTGTTATGCGAAATTTCAATTTATCTCTTCTATCTACTTCATTTCACCCGAAATTTTATGGGAACGTTTGGGCTCTGTGGTTGTTTCTTAGAAATTTGTGACCGTTTACAGTTTGAACTGCCTAGGTGAGAAACCTGAAAACTAAATGCAGTTATATAAACTATGCCATAACTTGTTGGAATCTAATTGACCGCGATGGTTCTTAGCGAAGATCAATTACAGATGGTGAGTGTATGTGAAGCAAAGAATGATAATATATGCTCAGATGTTAAAACTGTAAATGTGAAAACTTCCATTACACCGCGTCAGAGTATAGATAAAGAAGGGAATTTATCAACTTGTCGTGTGTGCCACTGTGTTGAATCTGACACTAGGGGGGATGCTGCATTAGAGTTCTTGGCTATTTACCCTCCCTCACCGAAATTTGTGGATGTCAATGCAGATAATAAGAACCGTAATAGCAATGGAGTGTCAAAAGGTGCTGAAACTGATATTGAACATACTGAGGATCGCGGGAAATAGCATAGGGTTGTGGAGTTTATAAGCCCCGAGGGGGAGGTATTCATTTGTAATACTGATCTGGAAGCAGGTCCCCATAACCATCAGGATGTACTTATTTATCTTGGTTGTTGTTGCAAAAGTGATCTCTCTCTTGCACATTATGCTTGAGATTTAAAGTGGTTTATGAATCATGGATCAACTATTTGTGAAATATGTGGCAGTGTAGCTAAAAATGTAAGAGAATCTGATTTTAAGAAGATTGTGGCTTCTATTAGGGAATATGAAGCATTGAAGGAAAGAACTGCCACTGGTGAACCTACTATAGCACCCGCACAGATAAGTGCAGGTGTAGATCCTGATGCCGTTGCTGCTATCCGAAGACAAAGGCTTAGTGAGATTTCGTTGTGGTTTAACCCACATAACAGTAGTGATAATAACGGTTATAATAATAGTAATTCCACTAGGACTTCCCAGGGAGTTGTAGAACAACCTTCTGGGATTGTTGTTGAAAATGCCCTCCAAACTGAAAGCCCTGCTACCAAATGGGCTGTTGAAGGGACTGGAATTCTTGTTGCCACTGGACTTCTTACTGTTACACTAGCATGGCTCATTGCTCCTCGTGTTGGAAAGGTATGCGTTGGTGTTTGCTTACTTTCCATGTATATGTTTTAGTTTGTAAAAGTTGATGCTGAGTGCTACTATTTGGATAGCCTTTCAGATATATTTACTTTTGTGTTAGGAAAACCATTATATAGTTTATAGGGTTTTTTCCTTTAACAGATTTTTTTTTTTTTGTTTGTGAGACTGCTTCTTTGTAAATTGTGGAGTTACTGCAAAGATCCTTGAACTAGAGCTACTGAGATTTATACGAGGCCTCAAGGAAAGCATACATTATAAACACAGTTTGTCTTTCAAAATGCCTGGATGTACATTGTTCATGTCACATCTTTCAGAAAATTAGTGCGGATTGGTTGTATCCTACTCTTTGACTTATGTATACTACTAGATCTTAACCCGTGCCGTAACGGCACGGGATGTTTTGTCTCTAATACGATATTGTTCACATTTCTCTTGCTTCATTTTATTCGTGAGTAATTATTTTGATATTCAAATAGTTTTGGGAAACAAAATGGGTTACCTGATCTTTTTTTTTTACTTAAGCATGTTATTCCAATTTATTATACGGGCGGAGTAATAATGTTGTGCCAACATGAAAATAAAATAAAAAAATACGGTAAATAAAAATTTTCCCCATTTATTGTTCCATCATACCATAATTTCAAACTTCAAAAAGAATATTTCATCTAACAAAGTATATAAACCTATTTTTGCCAATCCAACTCCATGATGTTTATGAATACATTTGTTAGAAATTATTGATAACTAAGGCTCTAAGGAGTGAAGCAAAAACCCATAATATTTTCCCTACTATAGATAAAAACTATTTATTTATATTTTGCAAATGTGAGAGTTATAAAAATGAAGAACCCTTGGCTATTGTAAGGTGAGATATACACATGTGAGTTGAAAAAATAAACTTATAATAGTAAATCAAACCATGTGTAAGATTCTTTCTCAATCATATTGATAACATAATATTGAAGAAATTCGTGGATAAAAAGATTTCACACCAACTATGCTAAGTAGTGCATGAATGACGTTCTCACATCTAGTGTTACTCAAGTAATTTGGAGTTTTAAAGAGCATAGTCATATTGATATTTGTATCTACATAAATTCAACTAACCTTAGAAGAAAAATTATTAGTTTCAAGGTAGAGCCGACACAAACTGTCATCGCCTTCAATGTATACAACACACATTGGGTTTAATCGACCTTGAGATTAAACAAATACCCCAATATTAGTCAAATCATGTCTACAAATACGGGATCGAAACAATGTGCTAACGGGAAAAATGAGAGACTAACATCAGTTCTACAAAGAAAATACCCTATATGTATCAAAGTTTGTTAACCAAACATGTATTCAAATTAAAAAGTCACCAACTTAACACAAAAATGTAAAAAGAACCCAAGTTAAATCAATACTTGCATAAACAAAACTTATAAAGAGAATTTTATAATTATTAAATACCTTTAAAATCACTATTAGAGATTTAATTGCATGCCTCATAACGGTAGGAGGAAATCACCAGATTAATTTGTAGAAATTTCACTTTGGATATGTAGCAATTCGAGAGAAGTTTACCTTTGTGTGGTGATGCGTTCCATCTAAGTGTTGTTCGATTGATTATTTTTTTTAGAAGGTTTCGGTTTTTCATTGGACAAACCGAGAGGAGCGTTTCATTATATTCATTATCATTCGAGAAATCCAAGACCGGCTAGCCTTATGCTTATGGGATCTCAATACAACCTTAGATTTATCTATTGGACGGAGAAACCTTGATACTAAATATGTAGTTTTAGTGTTATTTATTATATAACGTGACATCCAAATGTTTTTTTCTTCTTCTTAATTTTTATGTATTTTAATCAAGTTTATATTAGCATTAAGACGATCAACCACATTTCTAATTTATAGTGTTATCCTTTTGTAGCAGCACATAATTAACATAGTCAATTACTACTCATCAAAGCCGCCGTTACCACAAACCACGAGATATTACTTCTTTCTCCACCACCACCATTTTCCATCCCTCATAGAATATTGGGCACACTTATAACTTTTAATCTCACACGTCATGTATAAAGTTTAGATTTAACAAACTTAGGTCGTCAATTAATTTATTCAACTATATGTTTTTGTTAATACTGAAAATCATGCGTCTGACGGTTACCAAAGATAGTGAGTGGCACCAAAAATAACCATTTTGTCTTATATGATTTGGTATCATCCCAAAAAGTATTTGTTATCCGTCTTTTTTTGATCGTGTCAAAAACAACCAACTATACTTTTCACAATACAATGTTACCCGTCATGTAAAAAAATTTATTATTTTTTGATTCAAAAGAAAAAACTAATACCATAGCCATTAAAACCATCCGGCGCCACTATTTCTTCCACCAAAACTAATGTTACAGCCTCCACCACTTTGTAACACATTCCACCGCTTCCACCACTTACTTCTTCCTCTACTACCACCACCACCACTAATATCTATTGAAATAATTTTTATCAAAATTATTACTTATTTATGGAGATATGTATTAATATTAATTAAGGGATATTTATGATGTAAAATTAATAAATCATTTATCATGAGAAATTAATGTTTCCTAAATTAATAAAACACTTATACTAATTAATATTTAAGTTGAACAAACCATAACCATAGATTTATCTTCTCTCTAGACAAATCACTTATACTAATTAATAAAATACTTATACTAATTAATATTTAAGTTGAACAAATATAACCACTATTGATTTATCTTTTTTTATCAATTCCAACCAAGGTGGAACAATGGTTAGAGGCCACTCTTATGACATGATAGGTCATGAGTTCGAACCTCCGTTATAATTTTTAAAATTGATATCTTGACTTGAGTATTCATTTTTAATTCATAATATTGGAATGAACACCACGTGTTGTAGTGTGTGGCACGGAGGATCATGACCTTTGATTTATCTTTGCCAAGGATAAATCCGACCACCACTCATATAAGCGAAAGTTAGCCTTGGCGCACGTGCGGGTTATGGGTGTGGTGCACTGGCCACGTTAGTAGATTTATCTTTAAGAATAAATCCTGGCCACCACTCAGAAACAAACTGTGCTTTATATTGTAGACTATGTTCATCATTAAAACAATTAGCAGCATTCTGACTGCTTAAGTGGTCTTCTCCATGTTCCCCTTCTTTGGTTAATAATACAGTTCATAAAAACCAAATATCTCTTCAGGGGTAGACATGCTGTCGACATTATAATGCTGGACTTCCTATAAAGTCTTGTTAAATACACTATTATCCTTCTCTTTAGCAGTATGAGATTTTACACCACCAGCAGCACTGGTATAACCCTCGTTGTTGAACATCTAAGTTTTAGGAGTCATAGATATAGTGCTACGACATTCGATTTGTACCTTGTGTGAGTATGTGATGTTGTTAAAACCACAAACCCTTGCTTCATACATTCTTTTACCTCTCTCTAACAGATTGAGGCTTCAGAGTAGTACTTGCGGACGAGGGGGTTTGTGTTTTGGATGCAAATGGTGATCCTAGACCCTAGTAGACTCACGTATGCCATAAGTTTCTTGATATTTTACATAAAAATGATCAAGTAGTTGGTTTCTTAGGTTCTTCAGTTCATACACCGTGTCCACATAATAGTCCCCTGAAGTAGTAGAAAATATTTGGAAAAAAATCTGCTGAAGGACATGAGGCTAATTTTATACGACTTTCAGTTACATTGGGCCTTCTCTAATTACCATCTCCAAGACGGGCTTAGAAAAACTTATGCATACAATTGTTTTAAAGGTTAATTAAACCTGATATTGGCTACGCATGCTTCCCATACTAATTTGATATTACCGTTAGCACTTGTTTTTGGATCTTGTATTCGTTTTGTTACTTCGAATACAAGGGTACAATTGTTAAATGGTTTCAGTGATTTTTGTAGTCTTTTAGGTATTAATTGCTCTTCAGACCTATGAAGTTGTGTATGTTTCTATTTCTCTTGTTTTTCCTTATGAATTCTGTATTTATGTGCAGAGAACAGCAAAAAATGGTCTTCACATTCTTCTTGGGGGTATATGTGCCTTAACAGTTGTGGTCTTCCTTCGTTTTGTAAGTTGTTTATACATCTATCATGTATTTCATCTCCAGCATAATGTTTCACTTGTCCATATATTTGATTTTACTTCAGTAAGTGTTCTATATTTCTTCATTATATTTCTATTCTATTTTTCTTCTTCTATTCCCACTTGGTGTCTTGGAGTTTTTAACTTCTTTAAGAAATGCCTTGTGAGACGCACTTCTAGATTACATTTTTAGGGTAAAAGACGTATGCCTTGTAGAGGCATGAAAAGGCGCTTGGAGCAAGTCGGGGTTTGTCCACGCCCCCACGAGGTGTACAGCTTCTCCAATTTTTGAAACCATTCTCGGAGGCTCCAGTAGTAAGTCAGATGTCACCTTAGAGTGCCTCATTCATGGCGTTCGAGCTTACATATGGATTCAGTTATGTTTTAGACGGATATTTAGAGATCTTAAATGCTAAATGCCTAAATCCTTTAAAGTTGAAAATGCCAAAGAACTATATTTAAAAATAAAACATAAAAAACAAAAATTGAGCTTTGTGAGACCTTGGCCTGTTTTATTTTTTAGTCTTGTTCCCATTCCGTGCAGTGCTCTCTGTTTGGCATGCATTTCTACTTGTTGGCTGTCCCTCGGAGAAGCTCACATCTCTCCTTAGAGGAACTGAAGGGCCGGTGTAAACCACAGAGTCACTACTTGATTCGATTTCTTCTAGAGAGCTATGCTAGAGATCCTAATGCATGCACACTGCAAATATGGTGATCAGTTTCTGGACAATATCACAAAACGTTGTTTCCCTTAAATTGCATCTTATCCTATCTTGAAAGATCAATGGAGCTTTGTTACAGATACTGTTTACACTTGAGATACTTCAAGTCGAGGGTTGTAGATACATACACTTTCGTTAACTGTAGTGTCTGTAGGTTCCAAGTATCACTGCCTATTTTTTTTTTAACTGGGCAGGGACGTAACTTATTGGATGCAGTTGTGAGTTGGGAGAGTGAGAGATGGGAAAAGAATGTCAAACTATAAAAAGAATAAATATGCATGCGTTTAACTTATTCTTTGGTGCAGTTTGTTTGTCATGCCAACTTCACTGTTATGCATATAAGTTTCAGCAAGTTGAGAATGTTAATTCGGTTGCTTTTGAAACTCGCTGCAGATTGTACTATCTAGGATCAAATATGGACCAGCACGGTATTGGGCGATCTTGTTTGTTTTCTGGTTTCTTGTTTTTGGAATATGGGCCTCACGAACTCATGGTGCACGTTCTACGTGATAATTCTTTTGTTGAGTGTAAGTAAATAGAGAAGCTTCGATGTTCTGTTGTGAAGACTGTTGATCATTTTAACGAAGAGCTAGAACTATTGATGTAATAGTTCCTCGCCAGGGATTTTCAGTCTTTCACCTTTTCCTGTATAATGCTGGTGTTGAAAATTCTTGCTCTTTAATCAATTCATATGTTAAAATCTCATCTATCTATTTTTTGGGGTCTTGTGACTCGTCCGGTAAATGGAGTATCTCATGCCAGAATGTACTTGTCCTTGGGAAGTCTGATTAGAGATATTGGTTTGTTGTTGTACTTGCATAGACAAAATAGATGGAAGTTCTATCATAGAACTGTTAAAATGTAGCAATGTATTTGGGGTTCCAAGATGCAAGTAGCTGTTCTGAGTTGTATTTCACACATGGCCACTTGGAACCATTTTTACATTGAATTGAATATATAATCTTCTTGCCGTTCCAAATTAGCTGAATTGGATTTGATAATGAATGCTATGGTAGCGTGAACTTTCCTCTTTCTATTAGAGGCAATGAGCGTGTGAAAGTGGCAAGTAGTAGTGCTCATGAAGAAAGGGCTGTTTGATACAGGTTTTGATATCATTAGCATCGAGTAGGTAAAGCATGATGGAGTTTTTAAAAATTCAGTAATGATTTTCTATGACTATTAGCAACTGTTCAGTTATGAATCAGCAGATATGAGAATACTTCGCCGAAATCATTTCTAACCTTGGTCCTTTTGCGAGAATTCTTTAATCAACTAACTTTTGAGTTAACTTAAACTTAAAGCCAAACTAAAAAGGCATTCTTGTTTCGCTTTATAGCGCCTCCGAGAGTTATCTGAAGAACAGATTTTATTACTAAAAAGTATTGTAAACGTTATCAGTCTTTAATGCTAATATGGATAATATTTATTCATTGTTACATCGACTTAGTCAATCCTAACTTTTATTGACTTTTACTGATTTGACTAACTTGACTATTATACTTACTAATAGTCCCCTTCAAGTTGATATCACTAGTTGAGAGTATCCAACCTGACGGAACCAATGTAAACTCACAAAACCAATATATAACATTAAAGATCAGAGTAAGAAAGATAACAAACATGCTCAGACAAATCCAGAAAAATAAGTAAAAATATTAGTAGGTAAATCAGAATATAATTCTTCAACAACAACAACAGAAGAAGTACTCCGACAAGAATTAGAAGTAGCAACACCTCAACAGTTGATGTAGCAATGTAAAAAAGATGGAAAATATAATCCTTTGGTGAAGAGATGATGCGGTTGGTACTCGGATGCAATATGTTGGATCTTGAAATCCCTTAAGTACCAAATCCCTCACAACATGATATTGCACTTCTATGTGCTTGGTCCTATCATGGAAAACTGGATTAAAAGCTAAACAAATTGTAGAAGTATTATCACAATATAACTCCATTGGATATATAACAAAAAATATGCAACTCTTCAAATATTGAAAGCCACTCTAATTCGAAGCTGCCTTTGACAAACACTTGTATTATGCCTATGCAAAAGATCTTGAAACAGTTGGTTGTTTCTTCTTTTGCACCAAGAAATTAAATAATTACCCATAAAAGCGCATAACCGGATGTGGACCTTCTTGTGTCAAGGGACAACTGCGTGATTTGAATCAATATAAGCCCTTATATATTGTATATTACCTTTCCTCAAAGTAAGAACAGACCCATTGTACCCTTTTAATACGTCAATATTCTTTTAGCTAACGAGATAATGTACATCTGTAGGAGCATGCATGAATTGTGAAGCATAATTAACTCAGGAAGCTATATCGGCCTCGTCAAAGTTAAATATTGAAGCCCACCAACTATTGTTTTATACTCTGCATCATCATCTAGTATATTACCATCATGTATTAAAGCTCTAGTATCTTTGACAACAGGAGTGTCAAGGATTACAATCAAGCATATTGCCTTTGTCAAGGTATACTTTTTCTGTGTCAAAAAAATTGAATATGCATTTCGTACAACCTTTATTCCTAAACAAATAACTCAAATTCCCTAACTGCTTCATAGCAAATTCAACACTTAAGGCTTGTACCAAAGAATGCATAAGATAATCGAACTACTAGTCAAGATAATATCATCAACATACAATAATAGAGCCATCATTTCAGAAGTGAGTATACACAAACATAGAATAGTCACAAATGTACCTGACAAAACCATATTGCAGAAGAAAACTACTAAACCTATCAAACCATGCCCTTGGGGATCGCTTCAACCAATATAAACTTTTCTTTTAATGACATAAATAATCAGGAAAATCATGATTTACAAATCCTTGTGGCTGCACCATATACACATCTTTATTATGATAACCATGCAGAAAAGCATTTGACACATAAAGTTGCTTTATACTCCAAGAATGAGTTATAGATACCACTCTGTTGTAGACTTGACTACAAGACTAAACATCTCACTATAATTAACCTCATCCTGCTGATTATATACCTGAGCCACAAATCTAGATTTATATCTATCAACAGTACCATCTGACTTCAATTTGATCTTGTAAACCCATTTACAACCTAAAATATTCATATGAGGTTTGGGTTTTACTAGTTCCCAAGTACCATTATCTATCAATGCAGTATGTTCTTCTATCATAGAGACTTGCCACTTAGGATCTTTCCCAACACTTCTAAATGTCTTTGGCTCAGAAAGAATATTTAATAATAATTAAATGCAATCGGAATAGGATGTATGACCGAATGATTCATTACATAATCATGATAAACTTTTGTCTTTGAAATGCCTTTCTGAGATATAATAATAATATAAGAATTTGGAATTGAAAGAATAACAGGTGGAGGAGCAAATGAAATTTCAGACATGAGAGTAGTACAATCATGTTAAGTATCAGAAATGTGAGCAGGATTTGAGTAATAAAATTCATTTTCAGCAAACATAATATGTCTAGAAGTATGAAGTTTCTTAAGAATAAGATCATAGTATTTCCAACCTTTATGTAAAGAGCTATATCCTATAAAGACAAATCTGACAAACTTAGGAGAGAACTTATCTGTTCTAGTATGTCCTAAAAATGGATAACAAACATATCCAAAAACTTTGAGAAAAGAATAATCTGGCAAAGCATTATAGAGTACTTTAAATAGAGATTTATTTTTTTAAGGACATGAGTTGGAGTCCTATTAATAAGATAAGTAGTTGTTAAAAAGGCATCGAACCAAAATATGCATTGAAAAGTAAAATATTTCCTATCTCAGTAATGTTCCCATCATTCAAGATACATTTGTCACATTTCGCTCTCCCCTCTCTCTTCTAAATCGGGCGACAATGGTTTACCAACTCAGTTAGTGAAATTCTATTTCTCTCTAATTTCTTTTTGTTTTCTTTAGATTTTTATCATAGTTTATTATGTTTCATCATATTGATTAAATCTTTTGCCTAATCTATTCTTCTGTTCCTTTTATTTTCAAGGTTTTAACTCACACATTTGAATTTTTAACTTACTATGCATAGCTAAACCATCCTGCATTCTCCTAATATGTGTTTATAGCTTGTTGTTTCTCTAATGGCGTTTGCCACTTATATTGTTGTGTTCATGGCCTTTGCCGAGTTTGTTTTTATAAATCGTTTAGTTGTTTTGAAGATCTGTGAAAGTTTCAATGGTGTTTGGTTGAGGAAGTTTCAATTATGTGTCAACTCGAAACCTAGTCAACAATCCCGCTCATCTACCAATTCAAAAAAATTCAAAAAGCTCATTTACTACGTCAACCGTAATTGCAGGCTTTTGCTTATTTTTAGCCTAACCATCTCCAGCCGTAGTTTCCTTAGTCACACCCGTCTCTAATCTCATATCTTAAATGAATATATTCCCGGTAAAGGTAACAATATTATAAGAAATAATAGTCAATTCCCTAAATCCATAGTTATCCTTCCCTATAAAATCACCCAGCATCAACATAGTTGTTATAACCCTAAATACGTGAAACTTTCATCATGGCAGTAGAAGGTTCTTCTCAAGTAGGTGATTTAGTGAATAAGTTCAAAAAATCCACTTTGGAGTGGGTGACACAAATGAGGTGATCATAGTTCAGAAGGAAAGTAACAATGAAGAAGCTGAAAAAGAAGACTTATGGGAAGCTAGCGCTATTGGAAAGGTTATCATAGAGGGTAGAATGAGCCATGATCTTGTTCTCAAATGTATTCGAGTTTAGATGGCCTTCATGAACCAAGAAGATGTGAGGATTGTAGAGGTAGACCCAAATACCTTTATTTTCAAGTTTAACAACTGGGATCTGCTGAACACTGTTATCAATGAATGACCCTGAAATATCAACAAAAAACTATTGGTAGTTCATGACTATATACCTTAGATGGTATACACGAGAAAAGCATTGGGGGTTCCAACACTTATAGATTCAACTCAAGTTTCTCCTTCTGAGCATATGAATGTTCTGCTTTGTTACAAAAATTGGAGAAATTATGGGAGAAGTTGTGGCTATTGAACCTAATGATGCCATCTAGTAGGCAGTGTACCTGTTAAAATTTGTGTGAACATTGATCTCACAAACCCGCTAAGAAGAGGTGTTAAGGCGATAACAAATCTTTGGGTTATCAAGATGGATCAAATTTTACTATGAGCGTCAACCACCTGGTATATGCTCTGAGTGTTATATAATCAAGCATTGTAGGGTTCTCTACAAGTATGCTACTAACTACCTAGCTAAGGCCCATGAAAAGCCTTATTTTTTTGGTCAAGTGAGCAATCTGAGGAAGATGGTTAATACCAAAAGCACTACTTCGGCACCAGCTGATCGGTTGTCAGCCGAGCAAAAATAATTTCACTTTCTCACTCTACTAAATATAAATGAAGTACGTGGTAAGAAAAGAGTTCGTTCCCACAGAGAGCCTTTTGTTGTTATAGAATCTCAGTTTCTTAGTAACCAAGGGGGGATTTTTTTAGCAAAACAATAAAAGTAATTGAAATCAATAAAATAATTTGATAATCAATAAGGAGAAGATATTGGTCACGGGATAGTATCATTCACAAACTTGTATTTTCATCAATGACTAGAATTGATATTTTAATCTCTCATTTACTAAAAGTACTAGGATACCTTGATCGCAAGTATATCCCGCTAATTCCCTAATTTCATCACAACCACATTAAAAGATGCATATGTGAATTCTTCCTAGAAAGCAACCTAAAGTGTAAAAGCACAATTAAGTTTAACTCCCTTAAAGCACTAAGTTCTATGGAATAAGACTTATCAAGGCAATCAAACGTGTAAAAGCACTAATTCAATTTAACCAAGGTTATGATTCATTTGTGACTAGTAGGATATATCACTACAAGCACTACCCACAATTATGCTACTTAGAATCGGGGATAAACAACTTTTTAGTATTGAAAACCATAATATAGCTTTAGAAATGAATGCAAATCGGATTGATTAGGACTCAACCAAACAAACAATCAAATCATATGACAATATAAACCATGAATCATAAACAATAACTTATTGAGACAAAACTAATTCATAGATTCAAATAACATGTTGAGAAATCAACTTTATCCCATAACCACTAATAATTGTTTAGCTACTCATAACTTTTGAGTTCATCATATTCAATAATAAAATGAAGAAGATGAAAAACAAAAATGAAAGCAAACCCTAGTCGCCGCTCTCCAAAGCTCCCAGTAGAAAAATACGTGATCTCCAAAGAAGAAGTTTTTTCTTTTTGTAGCCTTTCCTCTTTCCAAAACTAGGTCTTCAAAGCCCAAAGTCCAAGTGGTCCACCAAGCCCATATGTGAGAAAAACCCAAGTGAAAATATGTTTCAAAAGTAGTTGCCGGAAAACTGGTATTATGGCGACGGAAATTGGCCGGAGAATGGTCGGATAAGTATCTCAGGTGACCGGCAAAGTCAAACCGGTCACCAGTCAAACGGGTCAACCCGGTCAAACTCTTGAGTCCGGGCGAGTCAATACCGATTGACTATCGGCTCGGCCAAGTTGGTCAGGCCAGGCCTTGCACAGGCCTTATCTTCTGCTGCGCAACATTGGGCTTAATAGCTCCTTAGCCAGCCATCTTGGTTGTGCATAACTTGGCAGCCATCTTGGCTCTTCCATTTTCTCCAATTCAACATCATTTACTTCTTTCACTTCCATTACCTGCACTGCTTGCCACCATCACACACAACCACCTCAAACAACTGCAAGCACATCTGCAATACCGCTTCCATTTCTCTTCAATTCAACATTACAGCTCTCATATCAGCTCAGTCTAGGTCCACCAATGCTTCATCTCAGCTGCACTTGAACTGCATCATCTGTAGCTTCAACAATTCATTGCTCATCTATTGTATACACAAATCACAACTCCACCTGCAATACCAGACCACCATATCCTGCTACATTTTCAATACCCATGAACCAGTTTCATCTTTTTTTTTTTAAAAATAAATAAAGTAAATACAAAATGAAACAAACTAAACTAAATAATAAAACTAACGATGGACCTAATAAACTTTTCTTTTCTCTTGTTTTTTTTTTGAGACAAGAGAGAAATAAACACAAAGCGAAAATAAAAATAAAATAAGTACAAATGGCCATGGTGTAAGTACTTTACCGCTTGATTGTTTTACAACTTGTATGTCTCGATATCATAAACTTCTTGAAATCTCATCTTGATAATATTCGCTCTTGTACAATAGTCTTCAACTTGTAAAAAATTCTGCTCATTGTCTTGTTGCTTTACTTGAATCGAAATCTTGCTCATTTCGTACCGTTGCTTGTAAACCTTGAACGTCTTCAACTTTCCTTCGAATTTGTGATGCTCCTCTTGTTGATGATGATGGTGTTTCTATGGACTGTTGGTGTAGAGAGAGATAAAATGGATGGTGCTAACTGCAAACAAGATTACAAGTGGTATGTAAGTTAGCAATTCGATGTCACTATCTTGATTGATAAAATAGCACTCAAGAGATCAAAATAGTACTTTTATTGGTGTGAGGTTGGGTAGCTCACCATTCTACCCGGAGTTTACGTACGGTGACACACACTCTAAAAGCACAAATTTAGACGGTACAAAGAAGTGAAGGTCGGTGCCTCTCATGATGTAACATGGGTAGTCTCCACTATAGGGGACCACTACTCTAATACCGAATTCGATCGCACCTTATTTGCCATTGGCATGGTTAAATCCAACTTTAACTCTCATACAAGTAAGAAACCCGATCATGTTCTCTGTCATCTCTAAGTTCAGTCACTCTTATGAGAATCTCGATGTAATCTTAGCGACGTGTATCTTTTGTGTGACTCTAAACTAACTACAAGTTGGAGTTTTTTTTTTTAATTTACTATTTTACACAAAAGTTTAAATTTTACAATGCAAATGCTTAACCACTCCCCCACACTTAAACTTTACATTTTCCTCAATGTAAATTGAGTCATCAAAGTAAGTCAAGGTGGGAAATCCTACATGATAATGCGACAAAAAATTCGAAAAAGTAAATGCAAGACAATAAAAAACTAAAAATAAGACAAGAAAATACAAATAAGACAAGAAATACTCATCTTATGGGTTGCCTCCCATTTAGCGCTTGGTTTAAAGTCGTCGCCCGACTATCTCCTTGCTTTATGACTCCTCCGGAGGAGTACATCCACAAAGTTAGCTCCTTCCACCACTTCGGAAGTGAAATTCTCATAATATGTGACCGGTTGTCGGCCGACACAAATATAATTACACTTTCTTACTACTCAAAATATAAATATAGCAAGGGCAAGAAAGGATCGATCCACAGAGAGGTCTAGGTTGTCAAATTGTTTCGGTTCCCTATAAATAACACGGTAGTTTTGTGATTTTTATATAATAAACTAAATAAAAGAAAATAAAGCAAATAAAGAAAGTATTGGTCATGGATTTCGTTTTCATTCACAAACATGTTTTCAAACAATAACTAGAATTGATTTTTAATCTCAACTTTTATCAAAGACCTAGAATACCTTGATCGCAAGAATATCCCGTCTAATCTCCTCTTGTCATCAACAAACACATTAAAAGATGCGAATATGAATTCTACCTAAAGGAACAACCTAACGTGTAAAAGCACTAATCAAGTTTAATTCCTAGATGCATTAAGTTCTATGAAATCAGGCCAATCAAAGCAATCGAACGTGGAAAGCGCACTAATTCGATTTAACAAAGGTTATGGTTCACATATGATCATAAGAATATATCACTACAAACTATAATCATATTTATGCTACTTGCAATCCGAATTATCACTTTTGCGTATAATAACCCTAATCTAGCAATAAAGATGAAAGCAAACTCAATCGATTCGCGACTCGACTAACAAGCATTCAAATCATGTAACAATATTAATGGTGAATCATAAACGATAATATGAAGACAAAACTAATTTATTGAATTAAAACCCATGTTTGGAAATCCAACTTATTCCATAACCAATAATAAAACTCTAGCTCATATTCATGGAGTTCATAAACAAGAAGAAAGAAGTTTCATGTTTCTAAACCCTAGAAAACAAAGTAGAGGCAAAAAGAATAAAAGATAATAGATTAAAAGATAATAAAAAAAATAAATAAAAAGATATCTCAAAAGTTGTAGAATTCTTCTTTTTATAGCTCTTCTTGTTCCACAATTAGGTCAAGCCCCAATGGTCCACTAGGTAGAAGTCCTCCAAGCCCATGTGTGAGAAACCCCATGTAGAAAATTATGTCCTAAAACGTCGCCGGAAAACTGGGATTACGGCCGGAAATCGGCCGGAAAATATATCTCAGGTGGCCGGCAAAGTCCACCCGCCAGGTCAACCGGGTCAAAGAGGTCAACGATCCCAACTCGGCGGGTCAAGGGCTTTGAGTCATAACGGGTCAAGTCGGGTGAGTCGGTGGAAGTCAGGTGAGTTAGCTGAGTTAACTTGGCCAGGCCATTGCACATGACAAACTCGTGTTGCACAATCCTTGTGCTGTAGCATACATGCCTACCCAGCCATTCTGCACCAGTTCAGATCCAAGTGCTTATTGTTACTCCACCAGAGACCATCTTTGCCAACTTCAACTTCCATTCGGGCGCAAACTATTACCACTCTTGCAATCCAACTCCAGGCAACAGTGCCACCACCTACAGCTCAATTTAACTCCAGCAGCGACACCAACAACACCGGCTGCATCATTCATCCATAGCCATACATTCACCACTGCAGCTTCACTCTTCACCAGCCCCAGTTAAACAATGCACAGCATCAATCCATTGAGCCATCTCACAAGCACCACCTCAGTTTCTCAAGCAATGCACTCAATCACCACTATCCATTCCCTTGTTAGCTCAAGGTCACCTGCAACTATAGCCACTGCAGTTCCCTGCAAACTAACACCACCAGATTCATATCAAGCATGCACAACCCCATTTCTTGCTCTGTCACATAACATCTCCATAATCTCCAACTACTGACTCCATAGTAGCATCGTCAATACAAAACCATGCGAGTTGCTCAAATCCACCAGCTGCCACGAGGCCACCATCTCTTGACAGATACGCCTCAATGCCTTCTCGTCTCACAGACCAATCTGCAATTTCTCGGCCTTCAACGACTTGTCGGGCCATTTCACACTCTTCTTCCCCTTCTTCTCATCCTTCATTATATCACCACCATCGTCACAAATCTTTGTGACACTTTGCTACCTAGCATGCCTCTCTCTGCGGCTCCATCTGTAACAACTCAAAAGCCTCAGCTTCACATCAACATCGGCAGCTTAAATGCCACCATTTCTTCACAAATGCTGCAACCTCCAACACAACACAAGCACAAGCACAACCACAAACCATGCTGCACTTCATCTGCCAATCTTGGCACAGCTGCGATGCCAGCTTATTCATCTCTGTACCACCATCTGAGCTGCAACTTCTGTGAGCAATACCAATGAGTGCAAATCTTCACAGAGCTACTACCAATTTTCACCGACATCTTCTTATCCTTTTGGGTCTTTATCATTCTTCAATTCGGTTCGACCTTGCTCTCGATCCACGGCTCAACCATGACTAGCATCTTCACCAACAGTGCATCTCAACACTATCACTGCCTTGTAATCTCCAGCACTACCACCTTCATCACCAGAATCAATCTATGTCACCATTTACCACCAGAGACTCGATCTTGAGACAAACCCAAGTCTCAATTCACCACAGACTCAAGACCCATCAACTCCATCAACTTCTCAAGTAGCATCTTAATCACCTCCAGCTCAGTACCACCACAAACCCTAAAAATTCTCAATCAAAACATCACAGTCCACAGCAGCAGTGTCTTAATCGCTCAATGTCAAAACCCAACTCTATTTCACTCAACAACATCGATTTCTTCATGATTCTTCTCCTCAGCATCATCAATTCTCGATCTAAATCTTCACAACGACTCTAACCCATAATAGTGACGAATCAGCCTGTGTTGGTTTCTTCTTTTCTCGATCTTCCGAATCTTCATTATTCGATTCAACCCATTCTTCTGTTCATTACCATCTCTGCCATTAATCCCTATCGATTTCTCGATCTGGTATTACCAGCATCTGTGGTGCCGCCATCGGACAAAGACTGGTATTGATGAGAGAAATAAATTGCTCTTCTCAATTTCAGTATCACAGCTGTTCAATTTCAACAGCAGCATCAACATCATCTTCATCCTGTCATCGGTACAGAACCAGCTTCATCGTCTCTCATACATTTCAGGTGGATAATGATTGAGAAAACATTTCTCTCTATTCAGGTTTATGTGTAGGAATAGGGATGGTTATTGACACCTGGTCGCTTCTGATAAGGGCTAACCAAATTGACAGCCCCTTAACCTCAGCTTGACTGTATTTAGCACTCCTCCCAAAAGAGTTGCCCCTTAACCTTGACTGGGCTCCAGATAGTGTTCGCCCCTGAAATGACAATTTCGCCCTTTGGCTCAATTTGGGTGATTTCCGCTTCTTTTCCTCCGTGCGACTCCAGAGTACCTAATAACTCGAAAACACGCGTAAAGTACATAATTCACAAGAAAAATAGCAAAGAAAGCGTAACTACTAGATAGTAAATACGGTGTATTTTACACCCCTATCAGATTCCCCCACACTTAGACTTTGCTAGTCCTCGAGCAAATCAAACAAAACAATAAAATACAACAACTCCGTGTCGTCGAGGCTACGGTCACTTTTAGCATAAATAACAAGCCTTTAAACCCCTAGGTGTCCCTAGTGGACGAGTTATAGTCTCGTGAGGGTTTACTAGAGGTATACCCACAAAACCTATTTTCCAACTTACTAGTTCTCCGAAATGATAGTATCCAAGCGCTAAGAAGACATAGAGATTCTGCACACTAGTCATAAGAAGTTAGACACATAAATGAACACAATATCATTCTTAAAAGTTGAGAGAGAGATAACCATCCCTTCTCGACTAAAATTCGGGTTCGGAGTGATCAAAAGTCTCGACTACGCCTCCACGAAAAGGTTTTATGATATTGCTCTCAATAATAAACGACTTTTTATGGGTCACACATGTGTCCGAGTTGGAATGAAAGAGAGAATCCTGCGACACGTTGAATGGTAGGAAGGCAAAACCCTCAGAAATATTTTGAAAACCCACATCTTTTATATATTTTTGAAAACCCATTTTTCGACGATCTCTTGAAAGGAAATCAACCATTTAACGAAGGTGGGAATATGCTTACTTACCTCATTATCCGTTCGGCGTGCAGCTAGCACCACTCTCACGCACATCCATAGAAACGTCTTCGGTCTTCTATCGGTGTCTTCATCTTCGTCTTCGGTCTTCAACTCTTGATGATAACTCTCGAACTTCGTAGAATCTTGACAATATGATTCTTTCCCCAAATTCCTTGTCGCTTGAAACTTCATTATAGATATTCCTTCTTTCCATAGGCTTTATTGAAAGAATACAAAAATAAAAACAAACTATACAAACTCAAATTTTTTTTCGTTTTTTTTTTTTTTTTTTTTTTTTTATAAGAAATAAAACAAATAAAAAATAAAAATAAAACAAAATAAAAACTATTAACAAACCTAAAAATTTTCTCTTGTCTTTTTTTCTTTTTTTTTTTTCCTTTTTTCTTTTTTCTATTTTTCTTTTTCTATTTTTTTTTTTTTTTTTTTTTTTTTTTTTGAGAGAGAGAAAATAAAATACAAAGAATAAAAAAATAAAAATGTAAGTACAATGCCATGGTGTAAGTACTTTACCGCTTGAATCTTCACAACTTATATGTCTTGATATCATAGACTTCTCGAATTCTCATCCTTAATAATTTCCACTCTTATATAATAGTCTTCAACTTATAAAAATTCTGCTCCCTGTTTTGTTGCTTTACTCAAATCTGAAATCTGCCCATTTCTGTATTGTTGCTTGTAAACCTCGAACGTGTTCAACTTTCCTTCGAATTTGTGATGCTCCTCTTGTTGATGATGATGGTGTTTTATGGACTGTTGGTGTAGAGAGATAAGGTGGATGGTGCTTCGCGAACAAGATCACAAGTGGTATGTAAGTTAGCAATTCGATGTCACCAACATGGTTGATAAAAATAGCACTCAAGAGATCAAAATAGTGCTTATATGGTGGGAAATTGGACAGCTCACCATTACGCAGGGAATTTACGTGCGGTGACACACACTCTAAAAGCACATATTTAGACAGGTACAAAGAATTGAAGGTCGGTGCCTCACATTATGTAACATGGGTAGTCTCCACTATAGGGGATCACTGTTCTAATACCGAATTCAGTCTGCACCTTATTTGCCACTGGCATGGTTAAATCCAACTTTAACTCTCATACAAGTAAGAAACCCGATCATGTTCTCTGTCATCTCTAAGTTCAGTCACTCTTATGAGATTCTCGATGTAATCTTAGCGACATGTATACTATGTGACTCTAAACTAACCACAAGTTGGAGTTCTTATTCACTAATTTACACAAAAGTTGAAAAATTTGAAAAATTTACAACGCAAATGCTTAACCACTCCCCCACACTTAAACTTTACATTGTCCTCAATGTAAATTGAATCGTCCAAAAGAAAGTCAAGGTGGAAATCATAAAACAATATGCGACAAGAAAGCATAAAAAAACAAAGAAAAGAAAAATTAAAAGATAAGAAATAAAAAACCAGTGGGTTGCCTCCCACTAAGCGCTTGGTTTAAAGTCGTCGGCCCGACTATATCCTTGCAAGATTCATTCCCTATATACCAACAATCTGAAAAGTTGAGGATCCTTCCATAGAACCTGTTTTGCAAACACTAGCTTCACACAAATATTAGTAATATAAAACAAAAGTGAAGCTATTACCGATAAAAGCTTCCCCCACACTTATTCTTGTCCACACTTGGAAGTGTATAAAGAATATAGGAGTCGGGTACTTCCATGGTTTCTTGTTCCAAAACCTGCATAATATGAGAATCAAGTATCTCTAATGGCGGATAACGAGAAACAAAGTCATTCAACAATATTCCCGAAGCACATACATTCAAACCAATAAGAGGTAAAGGAGAAGAAACAATAGGCAAAGGGTTAGATAAACCTTGCACAATCTCTTGTATTACGGAATCCTCTTCATCCTTGAAAAACTCAAGTGAATTATTCACCTCTTGTATATCATGGTCCTCTATCAAACCTTGCAACCATTTTTCATCCGTTTTACGCCTTAACCAAAGTATCGACATAAACATCATCATTATAATCATATGCAAGCTCAATTGGGTCTTCCACAATATTGGTCAAACCGGTCTCATTCTCAACACACTCCTCTTTGTTGTAAGGCACATACTCTTTTCGGATCCAAATTTTATTATAAGAAACTTTTCTAGAACACTCGAAAATGCATCATCCTCAAGCTCCACCCTTTGAATAGGCTCTTGATCATTATTAAGATCAATGCTCGAGTAATCTACACAAGTGTCGACATATTCCTCTTCATCTTCATCTTGATCCCAAAAAGACTCCTCGGAGATGTCACCATGAATTGTTTCAAGCAATGTATCATAATCACCGTCACTATCATAGTCAACATAAAATTGTTCCTCGCTGAATTTAGTGTTGCTAATCTCGAACTCATCCTTTTGAATAGGTGAATGATCATTATTACGATCAAGAGTTGAGTTAACTACACAATTATCAACGAAAGTGCCCAAGGATTGGCCTTTTTCAACATTAGCATCAATCAAATATTCATCACAAACCATATGCACATAAGAATTATCCATAACTTCCTTGTATTGATCAATGCCTCTTCGCAAGCTAGAAATACCTTCACGCAGTTCTTAGAGTTGCTCGTTTGTAGTCTCTTTAGCTTTTTGAAATTCTTCTTGTAAAAAGTTGGAAACTTGATCTATAAAGTTAGAGACTTTTTGTTCTGAGCATAAGAATCCTCCCATCCTTGTGGTTGTTCACACACATACCCGCCATAAGGTTGTTGAGGAAAACCATAAGGTTCCATGAAATATTGATCGTAACCAATGAATTGGTTTTGATTATACCCATGGAATTGGTAGTTATCATATTGTTGAGGTTGTTGAAAACGTATCCATCCATGTAGCATGCTCCTTCCATGGAAATAAGCACTGAAATAAGATTCTCAAACCAAGGTTAAAATCCGAGAAAATAAGAAAAAGTAAAACAAAAACTAAAAACAAAATAAGAAACCAAAAACAATTAACAACCGCTGCCTCAGGCCACCATCGAATACGCCTCAATGCCTTCTCTCGGTCTGCGGCCAATCTGCAATTGCTCAGCCTTCAACGACTTCAGGCCATTTCACACTCTTCTTCCCCTTCTTCTCAGCCTTCATTATATCACCACCATCGTCACAAATGCCGCAACCTTGCTACCTAGCATGCCTCTGCCACCTCTTTGCCGACTCCATCCTGTAACAACAACTCAAAAGCCTCGACTTCACATCCAACGACAGCTCAAATGCCACCATTTCTTCACAAATCATGACCTCCAACAACAACACAAGCACAAGCACAACCACAAACCATACTGCACTTCATCTGCCAATCTTGGCACAGCTGCGATGCCAGCTTATTCATCTCAGTACCACCATCTGAGCTGCAACTATAGAGCAATACCAATGAGTGCAAATCTTCACCAGAGCTACTACCAATTTTCTCAGCATCTTCTTATCCTTCTGGGTCTTTATCATTCTTCAATTCCAGTTCCAGCCTTGCTCTCAGTCACAGCTCCAACCATGACTAGCATCTTCACCAACAGTGCATCTCAACACCATCACTGCCTTGTAATCTCCAGCACTACCACCTTCATCACCAGAATCAATCTATGTCACCATTTTTGATATACCAGATTTGCGCCAAAATTTGACCGGTTGTCGCAAGCACAAATATAATTACACTTTCTTACTACTCAAAATATAAATATAGCAAGGGCAAGAAAGGATCGATCCTACGAGAGAGGTCTAGGTTGTCAAATTGTTTCGGTTCCCTATAAATAACTTACAGGTAGTTTTGTGATTTTATATAATAAACTAAATAAAAGCAAATAAAGAAAGTATTGGTCATGGATTTCGTTTTCATTCACAAACATGTTTTCAAACAATAACTAGAATTGATATTTTAATCTCAACTTTTATCAAAGACCCTAGAATACCTTGATCGCAAGAATATCCCGCTAATCTCCTCTTGTCATCAACAAACACATTAAAAGATGCGAATATGAATTCTACCTAAAGGAACAACCTAACGTGTAAAAGCACTAATCAAGTTTAATTCCTAGATGCATTAAGTTCTATGAAATCGGGCCAATCAAAGCAATCGAACGTGGAAAGCGCTAATCCGATTTAACAAAGGTTATGGTTCACATATGATCATAAGAATATACCACTACAAACTATAATCATATTTATGCTACTTGCAATCCGGAATTATCACTTTTGCGTATAATAACCTAATCTAGCAATAAAGATGAAAGCAAACTCAATCGATTCGCGACTCGACTAACAAGCATTCAAATCATGTAACAATATTAATGGTGAATCATAAACGATAATATGAAGACAAAACTAATTTATTGAATTAAAACCCATGTTTGGAAATCGACTTATTCCATAACCAATAATAAAACTCTAGCTCATATTCATGGAGTTCATAACAAGAAGAAAGAGAAGTTTCATGTTTCTAAACCCTAGAAAACAAAGTAGAGGCAAAAAGAATAAAAGATAATAGATTAAAAGATAATAAAAAAAATAAATAAAAAGATATCTCAAAAGTTGTAGAATTCTTCTTTTTATAGCTCTTCTTGTTCACAATTAGGTCAAGCCCAATGGTCCACTAGGTAGAAGTCCTCCAAGCCCATGTGTGAGAAAACCCATGTAGAAAATTATGTCCTAAAACGTCGGAAAAGCGGGATTACGGCGGAAAAATATCTCGGGTGGTAAGCCAAATTCCACCGGCCCGCAGGTCAAGCTCCCAGTCCAAGCGGTCAGCGATCCAACTCGGCGGGTCAAGGCGAGTCATAACGGGTCAAGTCGGGTGAGTCGGGTGGAAGTCGGGTGAGTTGGTGGAGGTTAACTTGGCGGGGGCCGTTGCCGCAGCCAAACTCGTGTTGCACAATCCTTGTCTTTGTAGCATACATGCCTACCCGCCATTACGCACCGGTTCGGCTCCAAGTGCTTATTGTTACTCCACCGAGAGACCATCGATGGGTGTGTCAATCCGTCGAAATATAATTTCACTTTCTTACGCACTAAATTTAAATGAAGCACAAGGTAAGGAAGAGTTCGTATCCTGAGAGAGGCGTTTGTTGTTATGTAAATTTCGGTTTCTAAAGTAACCCAAGGTATGTTTGTTGTTTAAGAAATAAAAGTAGTTGAAAGCAAAGTAAATAGTTTGAGAAATCAATAAGGAGAAGATATTGGTCAAGGGATAGTATCATTCACAAGCATGTATTTTCATCAATGATTAGAATTGGTATTTTAATCTCGTATTTACTAAAAGTCCTAGGATATCTTGATCGCAAGTATAACCCGTTAATTCCCCGTTCTCATCACAACGACATTAAAAAGATGCATATGTGAATTCTTAAGTCGAAAGCAACCTAAAGTGTAAAAGCACAATTAAGTTTAACTCCTAAGAGCATTAAGATTTATGGAATAAGACTCATCAATGCAAACGAATGTGTAAAATCACTAGACGTTTTAACAAAAGTTATGATTCACTTGTGACTAATAGGATGTATCACTACAAGCACTAACCACAATTATGCTACTTAGAATCGGGGATAAACAACTTTTTCGTATTGAAAACCCTAATATAGCTCTAGAGATGAACACAAATCGGATTGATTCGGACTCAACCTAACAAGTTTTCAAATCTTATAACACTATTAATTGTGAATCACAAACAATAAATACGAGACAAAACTAATTCATTGAATCAAAAGCATGTTGAGAAATCAACTTTTATCCCATAACCAATAAGATGTTTAGCTACTCATAGCTATGGAGTTCATCATCATCAATATTCAATAATAAAACAAGGAAGAAGAAGAACAAAACCAAACCCTAGAAGCGTAAACAAAAGTGGCTCTCCAAAAGAATTCCCAAAAAAGATAATCATGTGTTGTAGAAAACCTCCCTTTTATAGCCTTTCTCTCCTTCCAAAATTAGGTTTAGTCTTCAAAGTCCATTAGGTGAGAGTCCACCAAGCCCAAGGACGAGAAACTGGTGTAGAAAATACGCCCGAAAATGGTCGCCAGGAAGTGCGGGATTGTGGTAGAATCAGCCAGGAAAGTCGTGAAATCGGCTCCGTGGCCAAGCAAAATCCGCCGGCCACCGGATCAAGCCGAGTCGGATCGGGTTAAGTCAACGGGTGAGTCGATTCGGTCTGGATCACTGAGTTGGATCGGGTCAACTCGGAGTCAACTGACTCAGTTGACATGAGTTAGTCCAGGCTAGGCCATTTTTCCAGGCCAAGCCACTGATGCACCATCATTGTCATTACTTCATTATGCCGACCATGTTGGCCCTAACTTGCCACTCTGCACATTCTCAAGCCAAATTACTACCGGTGCCATCGGTTGTAGCTTTGGCCATCTTGGTTGTACCCTTCTTCATTTCCATTGCCCTCCAGAGCCTGCATGACGACTTCACTTCATGCCTTCCCTGCAACTCACTCGCAATGCTGGCTCATGCCACGGACCTGTTTCAATTTGCAACACCGGGCACGTATTGCCATCACTTCCATTCTTGCTTCAGTGCATTTCAACATTATCATACCCTTCTCAGTCCATAGCTCCTAGTGCAGCTGCAATCTTTCCTTGAGCCAACAACAACACCACAGTTGCCTTCATTCCCGGCCATGAAAGCACCTGTTGCCATCATCACCCGGCTCCAACTCGGGTTCCACGAGCCACAACACAAAATTCCATCTCTACCTCCTGCAACATCCTGTCTCAAATAGTCCCTGTGTACTACCAACACAACAGCACCAGAATATCTTCATTTCAGTGACCACTGGACTTCTTTGCCCCATCCTGAGTTATTCACCATATCCCCGCCATTCCGGTTTCAATCCCGCTGACACATTCTGGCTGCAATTGGCAGCTGCCACTAGCTCCAACAGTTATGCACCAGCACCAGCACCAAATCCATCTGCATTCAACTCTATACGCAGCTCACAGGGCATAACATCATCTCCTGAGTCTTCCACTCCCTAGCTCAGCTTTTGCATTGCCTCACAAACTTGCCAGTGCCTGAGCTGCACCTCTTACAGCTCCATTCTCACCTGCTATACTCCCTTGTCACAGCACAGCCCCATCAACACCTTCTTGCGTCACCTTAGCTGCAACTTCAGAGCAGTACCAGCCCTGTTATTGGCAACACAATCTCGCATCGCTCAAGCACGAGCCATTCCACAGCTGACACCAGCAGCCAAAACTCGGTTACCACCATCCGGAGTCAACTCAACTCCTGTTAACCAGCCTGCCTCTCATTTATCATGAATCTCAGCATTCATCCCAGGCAGCCATCAACACAAATGGCCCAAGCATCACTTTCTTTTTGTTCTTTGCCATTCCACTTCTAAACCTGTCATAGGCAACACACATCATCGCATAGCCTTAATCCCGCAACTCCAATCGGGCTTCTCCGCTTTGCCTTCCCTTATGCTCAGGACCACCGGAACCCTTCCTTGCACCAACAATATCGGCAAATGTGATCAAACCCATCTTCAATTCTCTCGAAATATCACACATATGCTCCTCTCTTGATTCAATGACAATATCACCTGAGAACCTATTTTTCATGGCAAACCATTACCCTCTCATAAGAACATACTCCCCAAATATCTCCCACTGGATCCAATTTCTTCATCTTACTTCATAGAAATGGAAAACCCTAAATTCAATTTCAACAATCACCAAATCCCAGTATCCATCATTCCTACACAACCACTCAAACCCATCACCGTGTAATACGAACCAAAGAACAAATCGAGAGCAACCAAATTTCTCGATCAACATTCATTGCCTTATAGAGACGAACTCCAGTCGATCTCTAGTCTCACTTCTCCTCTGAATCCCCATAGCTTCTGTTCATGACTCTGTAACTCAAGCAACAATATCCACTGATTTCTTCATTCTGCTCCCGATCTGTAACCCAAACAACACCAGCTCGAAACCCTAGCAGCCACACACTCTCGATCTC